>NDGN011473987.1:0-13660 GCA_002564285.1 Tympanoctomys barrerae
CACAGTGACCTTGAAGAACTCATGGAAGCTGCCAAGATGCCAGTAAAGGGCTCATGAGGAAATACATAGTTCTTAACCATCAAATGTATATCACAAACTTTACACACTACCCTTGTGTACTATTAATTTAACTTTAATAGGTCCATGACTTCAGGAAAGATCTACTATTCTTTTACAGTTCAGTTAATATAAAAGAGGGAACATAATTTTCTTTTTTTTCTTTTCAGAACCAGAGTTTGAACTCAGGCCCTTGCGCTTGCCAGGGAAGCACTTATTCTACTGAGAAGGAACATAATATTTAAAAGTCAAAATCTAGTGCATAGATGTCTAACTTTTGTTAAACTCTAATCTGCTTCATTTAGCCTAAACTTGTTGCGTAAATGATTTATGCATCACTAAATATGAAATATAAATTTTGTGAATATGAATTTTGACACCTTAAAATTTTGTATCATGAAACCTACCATAGTGTCATAATTTTGAACAAATCATAAAATAGCAGCTATAGAATTTGCTCCAGAATATATTAAAGATATTATCACAATAAAGATATCTATGAGTCATATAAAAGTGAAACAAATCTTCCTGGTGTCTCAGTTTTGAACTTATTAATTTTGTTATATGAGACTTGGTCTTATTTGGCATGTTTTTGAAATTTTTGACATGAACAGTGTGTCATTTTGTGATAGTTTGTCAAAATCCTTAACTTGGCTTCTTTATAATTTTGATGTGAATATTTTAGGGAATGCAAAATTAAGGTCATATACACACAATATGGAAAAAGTGAAAGGTTATAGTACCTGATAGGAAACCTTATATAAATTGTATCAAAAGAAGTAACAAATTTTCTCTGGTTATGTACATATAACATTTGCAGGTTCATTCACTGATTATTTTCAACAAATACGTAATAGGTTTACAATTTGGTTCTGGAATTGTACTATTTTTAAAAGGAACCCATGAACAAATAGCTGCCTTTATGTGCATTTATGAAGGGAAATTAGATTGTAATTGGGATGAACATGTGAGAGTAATTGCTCTCTTTAGATTAACACCTTGTGTCTGAGGAGGAAGCATTAGCCTCTACTAAATTAACCATTATTTTGAGAACTATAATTTCATGAATACTGTTAAAATATTAAAATATTAGAACTACAAGAGCAAACATCATAAAACATATATTTATAATAAATACATCTTGTTATAATTACTCAAAAAAAGAAAATAAAATTTCCCTCTCAAGCAAATCAGAATCAAGATTTACAGAGATCACCTGGAAAGCCTGTTATTTTATATTTATGTATATATATAATATTTTATATTATATATATATTATATTCCTCCTATGCTCATCATAAAGTGTGTTATCATATCCCATGTATTAAGATTTAACATTTGCTCTCACTTAATTGTAATACTGATGAATTAAGATGGATTATATTCTCCACACATCCTCATCATTCATTTGTAGTCCTCACAGCCCTTTCCTTATTCTTTCCTGTTTTCTCTCCTGCCTCTCTGCTCCATTTCTCATCATTTTGCCATCATTGTCATAGCTCCTTGTGACTGTCATATCGAATTGCCAAGTAGCTATTTAAAATAGCAGAAATTTATTTCCCCCATACCTCCACAGCCCAGATACCCCAAATCAATGTCTCACAATTGCCACATGCTCTAGTGTTGTTCTACAAGTCCCTTTCCTCTCCAAGTTTCTGACTACCTGCTTTCCATGGCTTGTGGCCATCCACATCACCTCAGTTTCATCATCCAAATTCTCATTGCTTTGTGTTCTCTGTGAAAACTCATCTGGACTCCTGCTGTTGTGATACAAGTGAGTACTTGTAAGAATCATGGTAGTTTCTCCCAAGGGACATCCTTCAATCAATCACATATTGTGCTATTCAATATTGTCATGCTGTGTAGAATAGAAATTTATTATATCAATGAAGTCTACTTTATTCCATCATTGCAATAAATACTATACACTTTATCTTAAACATTTTTTAGAAAAAAAATGATATTGCATTAAATAAGGCTGAAACAATCGACAAAGCCAACAATTTAACATTCATTTAGTTTTGTTATTTATCATATTATACATAAATATAAAAATAAGAAATTACTTAATAATTATGATAACTATTGTCAAACATTTTAATTATTTGTATTTATTTTAAGTGTCATTTTAGCACTAATAGTTTATATTTCTACAACATAAACTATGAAAATACAAATATTATGTTTTTAATTTTACAAATATTAATTCACTCCATATTCATCAAAACCTTGTCATACAAGGGATAAAAATACGATTCTAAATGAGTGAAAACTGAACTATCAAGATATCTTATGACTGGAAACATATTTTACATTGGGAAATTCTTTTCCTTTCCTAATTCTTTCAGTGGGCTTTTACTCAGAATTTTTGTATTGTGTTGTAAAAGAGATACTAATATAGCATTCAGTGGTGTTGCTCCAACACTAAAACTTCTTCACTTAACTAATGATTTACTACTCACTTACAATAAAATATAACATGGATAAATAGCCTTTATTTTTCTTGGCAATTAAAAAATTTTGATTAAAATTTTACCATGAAGGTGACAATCAAATTAATACTAAGAATCTAAGGGAATGAGTTATATATCACTTGGAACAAAATTTCTGGTAAAGGTGATAGAAGAGATAAATTTCCATGTAAGATCATGGTTGGTACACAATAAAGCTTGGAGACATGGATTCGTGGTAGAGTGTTTCTCTAGCATGCATGAAACTTTGCTTTTGATCCCAAGTAATAGAAATGAACAAACAAGCAAAGAAATAAATAAATGATGAAACCAGATACTTGTCACCAATAAAATAGGTATTGATTCCTAAACATAGCACATTTTGTTTAGTTACTTTTAAAATAATGAGTATGATTTTTAGCATACAAGCAATCAACCAGTTATAGTAGATTTTTAGTTCCTTACTTAGAAGACATATTGGCTGTGCATTCCTTGCCAAAAATTAATTGAACAATTGATATTTCAGTTTGTCTCGTTGGTTTTGTGTGTGTCCTTCTAGCAATGTATGTAAGTGTAGAGGCTTAAAACCAAGTCATTAGATTTGTAGTCTCATATTTTGCTTTGATCATCTGTGAGTGACACTTATCACCAAGTGGTTATATTTGCTTTCTACCGATTCAGCAAAATTGGACATTGTGTCGTGGGCAATGGATTTTCCCATTTAGCTTCACCTGTATTAGTTGCTGTGTAAGTCCTGTGTGCCACAACTCATTTTTTTCTTGCTGATTTGACTGGAATCCCCTTTACTTCATTTCAAGTCTACCCAAATGACAGAATTTACCTTATTCAGCTGTTTTGACATCTCGCAGAATGCAAATAAAATGAACTGATCTTTATATTTTTCCTGTATAAAAGTGAATCAAGGACTGGGGAGATGGCTCAGTGGAATAAGTGCTTCCCTAGCAAGCTCAAGGTCTTGAGTGTGATCTCTGGTACCACAAAGATAAATAGATAAAATAAAACTTCTTGGGGCCTGGGAGATAGCTTACTAAATAAGCGCTTGCCTGGCAAGCACAAGGGCCTGAGTTCAATCCCCAGTTCAAAAAAAAAAAAAAAAGTAAATCAGACTTGATAGGATACTGATGTAAATAGTTTGTTACGACAAAAAGATTATATACTATGAATAATGAGTACAAAGTTCCCCTTATGTTGTTATTTTGAAATGATAGTGCAAAATAAAAATAATAAGACATTGAGAGTTAATTGATCAGCATCAGTTACAATATAATATTTTGCCCCAATGAAAGTAGCACAGAGATTAAGTTAGGAAGAACTTATTAAGAATGATCAAACTAAATTTCTCCTTAAATAATAACCAGACTAAGCATCACTATATGCAAAATTTTAATTTGTAAAGAATAAACTTTCACATATGTTAGAAATTGTTTTATTGAGTTGTTATATTAATGGATTAATGTGTCAAAATGTTATTATCAAACATGCTAATACTGTAGTTGTTGGATTCAATGGAATATAATTTAGATATTCATTTCAAAGACAACTTCTCTGGGTAAACTCTCAAAAAAGAAACAAGTGACAAATTGCTCCCAAGATATAGATACCCATTAGTGTAGCATTTGATTACATTCACATGGGTTTCTGAACAGTTCACAAATATAAGCCTATGGAGAAAAACATCAGTACAAATAAGCAAAAATATATACCTAGTACAATATAGATAAGTCCTATAGAATGATTATAATTCGTTGAAAATATATACTTTCTAAATAAAATTTTATTTTTACTCATATGTACCTATTCTTTATTGTGTGTTTGTGTGTTCATGAAAGATACAGCAAAAGAAAGAGAGAGAGAGAGGTAGAAAGAGAGGGCAGATTTTGTGATTCTGTGCTATACTGTTTCAAGTAATGAAAAACAGTTTACAAAGTAAAATCGTGAAAGTGTTTCTCAACAATGCAATACTTTATTAAAGACTCAGTGGTATTTTCCATATTCCTGGTATTAACAGACAGTGAAGTTGTGACTACAGATAAGTTATCTATTTAACACATATTCAGAAATCTTTCCTATAATTTTTTCTGTTATTCTGGACTCATAAACTATAACATTTTATGATTTCATTCCTGCTTATTTATTTATTTATTTATTGTTTTTGGTAGAGGGTCTCACTATGCACTTGGACTCATAATGATCCTCCTATTTTCAGCCTTGCCAACACTGGGATTACAAGTGTGCACCACCAAGCCGGAATCGGTCTTTGGCTCAGGGGACCTGGGAATAGGGCTGACACAACGTATGATGCTGAGGATTGAACCCTGGTCGATGAG
This sequence comes from Tympanoctomys barrerae, assembly GCA_002564285.1. NCBI lineage: Eukaryota > Metazoa > Chordata > Mammalia > Rodentia > Octodontidae > Tympanoctomys > Tympanoctomys barrerae. The sequence continues at coordinate 4,856 of NDGN011473987.1, forward strand.
CTTGCCTAAACAAAAGCTTTGTCCCCTGAGTTATCTCACTGGCACTTCTGCTAAATTTTTAAATGCACTACTTTCTGTTATTCCCTTGTGAATAAGGAAGTGTAAGGTGCAAAAAAATGTTTTGGAACAGCAATATTCAAATTTATTTATTATATGAGATCCTCAAGGAGCAAGAAGACTGAGAATATGTGAACAGAAAAGAAATTGCTGTAACAATTAAGTTTCCTATTCAGATTTTTAAAAAACATTATGTCTGAGAATGCTCCTGACTCCAAAATTAATGATAATCTTCTTCCAATCAAATCATGATCATCATTCTCATTTAACTAATAGCTGACTGTAACAGAATAGCTAATAGGTGACTTTATTCATCAGAATTTGCTGTTGCTTCACTCTAATAAAAAATTTGAGATACTTCAAGAAAATCAGCAATTCACAATATCAGTGTTTCTCAGGATTCCCTTACCAAGCCATTGAAAGTCCCTGGTAGAATGTTCAGTATACCAGAATACCAGAACAGTATTCTGTCTTCTTTAGAGAAATAAGGAAAATTTCATATTGTTTTCATATCGTTAATAAAAATTATTTAAAGGTTGATCCTGCTTTTATATAAACAATATCTCAGAGAAAATACTGCTCCTTAGTAAAATTCAAAAAAATTACATGATTTGAAGAGAAACTAGAGTATAATACTGCTCTCAGAATACATCTTTTAAGAAGATTATTGGTAAAACTAAATGAATGTAAATTTGCCTGTCCTACAATCTCAATATTATTGATTTAAAATATATATGAAAAGGAAACAGAACAAAGAATCAGATCAGTTGTCTTTTTCACATATTCAGGAAATACATAAGGATTTAATATTTTGCATAATCTCAAGAAAGAAACAAATTTATGCTCTAAGTTCAGGGATGCAGTTCAGGGTCATAAGCACAAGCCTAGCAAATGCAAGGTCCAGAACTTGGTTCCTGATGTAAATAAATAAGTTTAATTTTTAAAAATATTTTTAGTATGAAAAGATAATCACCCATTTCTCACTTTAACCACTATCATTTTAGTCAAGCTACCATCTTTGTCATCTGGCTTATAGTAACTACTTCTAGTTACTCCTGTGATTCTAAACCAAGTCTAATGGTCAAATTTCAGTACCAGGTAAGTAGTGACTCCTTTGAAGCATAAATTTTACTGTGCCACTACTCTGTTCTAAACATCGAAAACAAAACCCAAGCTATGATTCTACCCACAGCCTGACTCTTCTTGTCACGTCAACATGTTCTCTTTCAGTTTCCTTCCTGATCGCTCCTTTCTCAAACATGCCAGGATATTGTTTCCTCCAGGAGTTCACAAGGCTTTGTATAAGAGCTTTTTTGATACCTGATGTGATAATAAAATTTATTTAGGTAAGCCACATGTTTATATTTTATCTTATAATATTGGTGACGACTTAAAACATAGTTGGGAACAAAACTGTCTCAGTTACTTTTGTCTTGTTGGTGAGGCAAAATACCCAACACCCAAATTTGAGGAAGGGAATTTCTCTTAAGCACATAGTTTGTGGACGTTTCACCATTATTTGTCCTTATGAAGTAAGGACCCTGGCTCCCTGCTGAACCTTTGAGTTAACCTTCTAAATGTCTCTAGTTGACACAAGGTATCAACCATCACAGTGAGGCAAATAAGAAAGATAATATAGAGGATCATTGTAAATATTGAAGAAAACTGATAGCAATTGGGTGGGAAATGCGTATATAATAACAACAGAGAAAATAAAATAGATGTTCATGTATTTATCAAAACTCAACAATTCTATGAGTAGAATAAAAAAGAGACATGATGCAGACACTCGTTTGTTTTAGTAACTATAGAAATGAACATGACAGAAAAAAAATTGAGGCAAAAAATTTAAATAACTTGGGAGTCCAGAAGGATCTTTACTTCCTTTTGTTCCCCCTATTGTTTATCTGCTTGGAAAAAAATATAGAAAGCTTGTCTTACCAAGAAGTGACAGATTTGGAACTTATGGAACTTCAATGTTTTCTTCTTTGCCTTGTATTAGGTGAATAGTTAACTCACAGAGTTTAAGGAAGATTAGGTATAAAATGAATACATAGATAAGATAAATAATCAAACAGAAAAGAAACAAGCAAATATATAAATGGAAGAGAATGTTTCTGGACTTTTGGAGTTCTTCTATAGTCTGATGAGTAAAATCAGATTTTAGGAAGCTGCACAGATGTTCACAATGTTCCTGTCTTAGAAAGATGTTGAATACTATGAGTTTAGTGCCATCTTCTAACAAAATACTGGGCATAGTGAAATCAGCCTCCTCCATATTTAGTCCAAGCAGATTATTACAATGTTACATGGCAAGCATTTTATTTATTCATTCATTCATTCATTCGGTTTTCGTACCTAACTTTCAAGAATTCAGAGTTCTCACTTGTAAAAATTTTGATGGTGTTTTATATGATTATAGTAAATACAACTTACAAAATTTATCTAATGTACACATATTTTCTCGCATTTAAAATATCTCCGAGTATTGTTCTTACTCTGTGGTTCACAATGAACTTGTTGAACTTCTACATTAGTGGTAAGGATGATAGTATATCAAATGGCCTGATGCAATGCACAGCAAATACTGATTTTTCAGTATTTATTTCTCTAAGGATTTAGCCATTTGTTTATATTACTTGGCTTCATTTTTTAATAATTTTAAATGCTAAAGAGAATAACAACAATGAAAAGAAGCCTAAATTTAAAAAAAAATATTTGAATCCAGAAAACATTTCCATTGAAATAACACAAATATCATGATTATGAAGGTCTTAGGTAACTCAAATATATACCTCTTTTTCCCTTTACGAGTTCAAGTCAAACGTGAAATATTTTGGGTCAGGTATATTACTCACTTCCCTTGCAAACACAAGGTCTGGTACTCAGTTCCTTGGCTCTGAGAAAAAATTGAATGTTGTCCCTCTATTTGTACTTGTTCTATCACTGTCTTTACTTAATTTAAAATTTTGGCATAATTTTATACATCTGAGTTCAAAATTATGAATATTAATTTGAAACTAATTTTCTGTCTTCCCACATTAAATATCATTAGAATATATATATATATATATATATATATATATATATAATTGAAAATATATGTAACCTCAAAATAGTTTTAATTTTTCTTGCTTTCACCCTTCTCTTGATTCATGGAAAAATAATTTTAATATAATAAAACTATTTTGGCTTCATATGTATCATTATTAACATTCAGTTTTACTAAAAATCTATGTAGTAATTCTTTAAGATAAAAACCTTAGGTATATAAAATGTATCTCAGAATTTTTTATTTTTATCCATAACTAAATTTTCTATTTTCTCATTTAATATATATTTCATCTTGACAGTCCAATTATAGAAGCCATATTTATAATGTAAGAGGATTTTATAATAAGAACATTGATTTCAACACTTGTAATTTTTTCTATTTGAAGAGAGAATAGGTAGAATTTTTTTTCAGAACCAGGGATTGAACTGAGGCCCTTGCCAAATTTTCAAGACATAAGTGTAGGCAGAGACTTTGTGAAAATTACATAAAACCTAGATTGCATGAAGAAATGCTACAAAGAATAGACAACTGGGATATAATCTAATTAAAAAGCTTCTGCATGTGAAAAGATAAAATTAACAGAGAAAAACCCCAACAGAATGGGAAATTATAGCTAGTTGTCTTTCAGATGAAGGGCACAACTAGAACATATAAGGAAATGTAAAATGTCAAATATCCCCAAATTCAAAGACACAGTCCAAAAATTGGCAACTTACATGAGTATATTCTTCTCAGATGAACAAATACAAACAGCAAATAAATATATGTGAAATGTTCAACATCTTTGATCATTTGAGACATATAAATTAAAACAACACTGAGACTTCTTCTCACCTCTAAAAGAATGGCTATCATCAGCAAATCAGCCAACATCAAATTCTGGAGGACCTGTGGGACATAGGGACCTTTTCTACTGTTGGTGGGAGTAGAGACTGGTATCACTGTGGAAAACAGTGTGGAGATTCCTCAAAAAAATTAGATTAGAGGTCCCACTTAGCCGAATTTTTCTTTTTTACAGATTCCACAAAGAATTCAAAATGTACCACAGTGGTATATGCATCTCCATTTATATAGCAGCACACTTCATGACAGCTAAATCTGTGAATCAAACAAGAGGCCCATCAATCAAGGAAAAATATTATAGATAGATAGATAGATAGATAGATAGATAGATAGATATGTTTGTGTATAGTTGTTGTGTATAGTTGTCCTCCCAAAGCCTCATGTGGTAAGAGGGCAACTTCTACAGTTTGTGATTATTTCATGATTCAGTGCTGGATTTATGGGTGTGAATGCTTTTGGGATTATGGCTGTAAGAGCTACTGGGATTATGGGTTTGACTACTACCCATAGCCTGGGGCAGATAGGCTGAATGCAACATAAGGGAGACAGATATGCTCTTTGTTGTCACTACTGCCATTTGCTGTTGCTTTCTGCTCTTTGCTCCTGCCGTGAAAGGTTGCTGTCTTGCCATGTGCCACTCTGCCTTGGAGCCAGCTGAGTATGTACTGAAATGTCCATTAACTGTGAGCCAAATAAACCTTTCCTTCCTTCTTTTTCAGTTTTGAGTATTTGTGCTAGCAACAAGAGAAGATATGGCTTATGTCTAATATAAATATGACATATAAAGACATATGGTTTATATCTATCTACATCTATATCTATATCGATATATAGATATAGATATAGATATAGATATAATGTGGTACTGTTGGACCATAAAATGATGTAGTTGAGACTATTATAGGTAAATGGATGAAATTTGATATAATCTTCATAAATTAAATAAATCAGACTCGTGTAAACATTGTATTGTCTCCCTGATGTGAAAAACTGAAAAAGTAAATAAGGTCCAAAATGTGCAATAGATATTGTAAAATGGGAGGAAACTGTTTCAAAAGAGAGACACTGCGTTAGGGTAAAAGAGAAAAGATGAAAGGGAAAAGAACTCAGTGGAATAAAGTGCTTCCCTGGCAAGCACAAGGGCCTAAGTTCAATCCCAGGTTACGCAAAAAAAAAAAAAAAAAAGGAAAAGAAAACCAGATATGATAATTAATTTAAGAGAGTTAAACTATTAGTCTATTAGCTCCTTGAAAAGAAACTTTTATACTAATATTTGACCATCCTTTCATGCCTATATCTTGTACTTGGAGTATTTTCAGGATAGCAATATGCAATGCATTAAATATTGTTATTCTCTTGTTTTGATTTTTTCCATAAAATAAAAATGCAATTTTTCAAAACATCCATTTAAGATTTCTACAGAACTATGCATATTGTAAGATCCAGTTATTCATAAACTCCTCTTTTCTCTAGCTATTTATTCATTGATTGTATTGTTCTTGCAGTACCCATGGAATCAAGAGTATATATTGTCATTTATGCCCAGATATTCTTCTATACAAAATTGCTTTTTCAGTGTTTGTTGCTGCACATGGACTGTAACATGAAAGTTATATCAGAGTTATAAATTCCAGTATTTACTGTCTATATCCCAATTATAAAATTACTTCACAATAATATTTAAGTAAAATGCAAAATAAATACATAATGAAGAAAATGAAAAATGATAAAAAAGTTATAATATACTTTAGTGATAGTCTTCTAGATTTTATTAGGTTCTCAACATTGCCATAACATTTTTTTAAACAAGAACTTTTAGCTTGTAAATTGGAATATGTTTAACACCTTAAGATTTTGCCAGGTGTATAGCTCACTGGAACAGTACAGACTGTCAAGCTCCAGGTCCTCAATTTTAATCCCGAGTATCAAATGATGATGACGATGATAACGATGACGATAATGATGAGAATTTGTTTTTGCACTTGTATAAATAGTATCATTAATTTTAAAGGTTTGAGGGAAGAAAAAAGGAAGGTACAAAATATTACATTGCTTTAACTTCAATCTAGAAGGAATAACCCATAAAATCAATCAAAAGTTTTATTTAAATTCAAATCCATTAAAAATTATGAGGTGATTCTTCTTTTCTGAAGTAGAATCAAAGAAGTTCAAACACTCTTTTAAAGACTAAAACATTGAAACTTTCACACATATGGCATTCTCAGAGCATGTTCTCTTTTCTCCTTCTGAGAATAAAAATCTGAAAAAAAAAATCCCTGTCTGATTATCTGCTAAAGCTACAGAAGCACTTATGGTCTATTCAAACATCAGATCTGCAGAGATTTGGGGAAGTCCATTCCTGAAATGTATCTTTATTTTCTGATGTGGTTATTGCCGATGTTATTTTCGCTGTTAGGAGTATCTTAAAGACATAAAAGCAGTTGGTTAGATGTTCTAAAGATGCCTGCAGTAGCCTGCAGCTTATATAAACACTGTAGGGTCTGTGGACATAGTTGCAATAAAGCAGCACAACGAAAACACAGCTTATATAAAACTTGATATGCTCAGCCTGGAAGATACTTTTAAACATTTGCTAAAATTACTTTACCAGCAAGCATGTTCGCTATAAAATCATCGTAATGGAGAAATAAACCAGAAGTACAAATAAAAAGCAAGAATTTCTCCCAAACAGTTCCATTTAAGTTCCTAAATAACCACTTGGGTTATCTTCAGGCAATTTACTGAGCCTTTTTTTTGTATGGAGATCTCATTTATAGGGTGATAGCATAGATAATTACCTTATTTGGTATCATCCCCAAAAGCTGTCCCGTTTTTATGATATATACACAATTTTCTGCCCTGTTTAGCTTTTGAGTATGTGTGTTTGTGCTTCTATTTCTTTTTAAGAGTAGTTGATGGGCCATAGCTATAATCAACAGTGCAAGTGATGTTAACATTTCATATGAAATAAGGCACATGATTTGTTATTCACTGGGCAATATTTTTCAGAAGAAAGAATAGGTTGAATTGGGATGTGAAAATTTTTATAACACCTACTAAAGGAGGGCAACTGCATCAGAGCATCACCACCAAAATCAAACTCAGACGGCATATACAGTAAAGTAAGATTTTTTCACAGGACAGCTTGCAGCAGAAATCAGAACATGAAGTCTCAATGATTTTCTTACTAAACCTTTTCACCATGAAGCCTGCTTCCACCTGCACTCAGTATGTTATAGAATTTACTCTAAAGACCAGGCATGCGGCATGTTTCTGTATTACCAGTATTTGGGGAGTTGAGGTAGGAGGATCATGAGTTCAAGACCAGTCATGCCTATATATCAAGAACTTGGCTGGCAAAATAGTTCAGTGTATAAAGTGCCTGCTTAGGAAGGTGCAGGGACCAGAGTTTGATCATCAGCATGCAAAGATGGTCGTGCCTCCAGGGTGTGCTGAGATGTCAATTGAGACTGGGTGTGGTGACACACACCTGTAATCCCATGTGCTTGGGAGGCTGAAAACAGGATCACTGAGTCCAATCTGTGTAGAGAGACTCTGTAGACACTATACTAAAATATATTTCTTTTAAAAAAAGAACCTAACTGTAACTTTTTTCTGTTTTTTAATGTGTACTATTTTCAATGTCTTATCTATTATTTTATACTTTCTTTAAAATAACTTTAAAAATAAAAATGACAAGATAAAAAAAGAAACTATTTGAAACAAATAATCGATTGTCCTTGAACTTGATACTTAGAAGGTAATCCTTAAAATGGTTATCTTGGGGCTGGGGAGATGGCTCAGGGGAATAAGTGCTTCCTTGGCAATTGCAAGGGCCTGAGTTCAATCCCCGGTTCCGCCAATAAATAAATAAATAAATAAATAAATAAAATGCTTATCTTGTACAATGAGTTTAAAATACCAAAAACAATGTATTTATTTTAAATACATTTTTAATATTCTGTGAAAATGGATAATTATTAACTTGCTTGTGCAAATGTGAGTCTTTGGGTCTAGAAATATTTAAAAAGTACCTTGACAGGCATATTTGTATTCTATACCCTATTAACATGTAAAAAGCAAAAAAAATGAAAATATTTTCTCCTTTGTATCACTATTATACTCAGTAGTAAAAAAAAAATCTTTTTCTAAGCCCATTTAATGGCTTAGTTTGCAAGGTCCTCTCATGAAATAAAATTTACAAAGGGGGAGTCACAATACATCCACTTAATGTGGAGAGACTGGACAAAAGAAATGTCTTCTATTATGAAGGTCTGCAGGAGAAGTGACCACCATGGGTACAGGTAAAAAAACAGCAAGAGTTTTAAGAAGTTATTAGATGTGTAAGCTATTACAATGAGAATCTCAGGAAGACTTCAAAACAAGGAAAGTGCAAAACACTCATACAACACTTTTCTATAGACCTCTGCCAAATGCTAGCAAGGAAGACTAGTGATAAGGGCAAGAAGCATCAAACAAGGCCATTTTTATGTGGTGTCAACATGCAGAGGTTGCAAAGGTAGAGCAACAGCACCTAGGAAACTATAGTGTTAACCATGCTTAAAATCAAGGTTCAACACACACCAGTCCACGCAACCAGTCCACGCGTTAGGATGAGGGAGCCCCCGGGAGGTCACCAATGCAGAAGTGTCTAAAGCAGCCGCAGGAGGCAGCAGGGACCTTCTGGAGAAGACCCGTCCCACCCCAGAGCCAAAGGCCGCGGAATCAGCACAATTCCCACCACAAAGTCGGCTGGAGGGCAGAGCACATTTCAGAGATCTGACCTTGACACTATAAGAGAATTGCAAACGCCAGAGATATTTTACTAATTTTACTAATCCCCCCCCCCC
>NDGN011474003.1:1892-24815 GCA_002564285.1 Tympanoctomys barrerae
GGCAGGTTCTGCCACGGGTTCATGCACAGAAAATTACAGTGGGGGAAACGTAGGCTGGGGCGATCCCACAGGTACATGCTCCGCAAAAAGAGGGCGATGAGAAAGGGCGCATCGTGTGTGTCTCCACTGATGCAACCATTTAATTTATCGTCTTTTGTGTGTGTGCTGGGGATCAAACTCAAGAACCCGTGTGCTTGCCAGGCAGGCGCTTATGCCACTGAGCTATCTCCCTGGCCCTAAGACACAAACATTTACTCTATCACCTAGATAGGCTGTACCCAGCCCTTGGAGGACATAATCTACCAAAACTCATTCAGATTATCATAGGTAATCCAAGTAGGGCTGTACTATTAAATAAATCAAGTTGATAAATTAACAACCTTCCGAAGCAGGCTCAGATGGGTTCCCTGAAGAATCTTATGAAACGTGTGAGGAAAAAGGTGGACCAGTTCTCTACAGTCTCTTTCAGAAAGCAGAAGACACAGAGATGTGCTCCCAGCATTGTGTGAGGCCTGTGGTGACGGGCGATTTGATGTGCCCCTCTTGGGGGTGAGGGTGCCCAGACAGCTGTCGGGAAGCGTGACTTCCGGGTAGTCACAGGACGGTATTTTGGGAGGAAATGAGCATCGGAGCCAGCGGACAGAAAATACATTCCCCCACATTGCTGGGCAGCGTCCGATCCGCTGAGACCCGGACAGCACAGAAATGCAGGGGAAGGGTGACTTCTCCTCTGCTGGTGCTGGCTCACCCCTCACCTCTGCCCTCGGGCATCGGCGCCCCTGCTCGCAGGGCTGGGTTTGGACTGAGTCACCCGCCTGGCTCTCCCGGGCTCCAGCTCGCAGATGGAAGCTGGTGGGACTTCGCCACCTCCGCAGCAGCGTGACCCACTTCCAGTAACACCGCGTCCACCTCCTGTCTCGGTGAGCTCACCCTCGTGGGGCCCGGTCTACAGCATTGCCACCCCGCCCAAGCCACGCACATGAAGGCGGCACCAGAAGGAGAGGTGGGGGACACATCCCTCGGGCACAGGTGCAAGAGAGGGACATGGCCTTCGGGGAGAGAAGGCAGGACGATGGCCTCCCTGAGAGGTGTGGCCTGTCACCTTTGGTGGGTGGGCAGGCCTGCTGGGTGCTGCAGGCGCCCACATTTGGATCCTGGTGACAGTGACGTGGCCACTTGCCTGCCTGCAGTTTCATCCAGCTGTGTCTTGGTGAAGACGGAAAAGGCAAAACATGGGAATTAAATAAAATGGAATGAAGACGGAGAGGGCAGAAAGTAAAACAAAGCGAATCTTCCGTGGTGGGTCATTTCACTCACGCCAGATAGGCAAGTGTGGAAATGTGGCCTCCTCCCCTGTGGCCAGGCACGAGTGGGGACAGCGCCACCTACTCAGGGCAGACAGAGGACACTGTGACCCCGTCTGTGACCACACAGGCCTCTCACCCTGGGGAGCGCCAGGGAATGTTCTTATAGACTCTCCCAAATTGGAAGACTCTGGAAGCCTCCCCCCCAGTGGCACCCACAGAGGATCAGACCAGCCCAGGTTCGGGTCGTGGCAGTGCAGAAGAGGGCTGGGGTGAGGACGGGTGACAGCGACACCTGGTGATTCAGACGAGTCTCATGGATGTGATCTCGAGTGAAGGGAGTCAGCAGGGAACACCGGGCCAGTGCCCGCTACCGTAATCCGGAAGCACACGACCTCCTGACTTGTTTTTTAGGAAATCTGGCACATGTCCAATGTATAGAGCGTGCAGGAGGCTGAGGATACTGTGTGGGAGGGGAGGCCAGTGGGCGGGAGCTGGGCGGCTCTGGGCTGAGGGCTCACCTCACTGCTGCATCCCGTTAGCCTGGCTCCTGCCTGCCCCTTAGTCCAGCCCTCCTGGGTACAGCTAGGGAGAGATGGGTTCTGGGAAGAAAGCCCCGGGCATGGTCAGCAGGCACCCATATTCCTCCAGGTCAAGGGGCAATGGCAGAGAGGAGCACAGGCCGCAGGCTGGGCTCTGGAGGACCCGGGCCTGCAGAGGACAGCCTGGGTCTCACAGGGTGTCGCCACTCAGGAGGCCTGGTGGCTCTGCGGAGCCGCTCACCCTGCAGTGTGCAGGATGCACCTTCTTCAGACTGTGTCCCTGGGACCGGGAGGCCCTGGGTAAAGGTGCTGCCGGCCTTCCCATCGCAGGCTGTCACTGAGTGCTGGCAGTGGGTCCTGCCCAAGCTTCGGAGGAGGCAAGGTCCCAAGCACAAGGGCCTTCCTAGGGGAGCACATGGCAGAGTGGTGGGAGTCAGACAAGAATTTCAAAGAGTGGCCTGCCTAGATGCGAGCCTGGCCCCCCGAGGGCAGCTGGACCCAAAAAAAAAAGCAGCCTTTCCCCAGGCCGGTGCCTGGAAAGCCAGCTGCTCTGCAGGCGGCTGCCCAGTGCCCTCCCAGGGGCGCACAGCTTTGGAAGATGAATTTTCTATTTTTAAGTTGTTTTCTCCACTATTTAAATTGTCGGCTTCTGTTGTGTGTTTTTTTTTCACAGTTTGCTACTCTACATGTTTTATCTGAAGTATGAATTGCATAAACACATCAGAACATTCCGATCCACTTGACACATGTTCTGCCATCCGGGTCCCTGAAGAGCACCACGACTTGTGCGGCGCGTAAGCTCTGTGGTGAGCGAGGCTGTCAAAGCCCGCACAGGAGGTGAAGAGCCCTTTCTGTGATCTGCATTAGTGCAAGATAGGCCCTCACCTGGTCTGGGCTGAGGGGTGCCGAATGCCCCGCAGCGACCCACTGCGGGCTCTGGTCAGTGTCATCCAAGGGTGAATGGATGGCGGGTGCTGGATTCACACCATGATTTGCTTTCGAAAGGAGTGAACACGTGGGCCTCTGTCCAGCGGCTTCTCCGGAGGTTGGGTTTCCTCAAGGGGCCCCGGCTGTCCCTGGTTCCTGGGCCAGATGTCTGACCATTGCCGTCAACGCCAAAGACCTCAGTTGGCTTCCCAGTGAGGGTCCTCCGGCTTACGTGGAGGCCACGCACATGGCAAGGCATCGGAAGGCCCTGGGCTCCCCTGAGCCTGCCTGGGCTTTTGAGTAATGTCCACAGGACCCCCTGAGCCTCGATGTGCGGTCACCACTATGCTGAGTCCCTGTGGAGAGCAAACCCTCACCAGCAGGGGGCGGCACTGAGGCAGCACAGCGCAAACGGCTTCGCCGGGCCGGTTGTTGAGGGGCACTGATTCAAGAAGTCTGCCCCCGTCCCTGGGGCAGCTTGGCCAGTGTCCTGCTTGGCCCCCAGCTGGGCATCAGGAGATGCTGGTGTGCTTACCCATGTGGCCACCTCACAGGCCTGGTGGGACAAATGGAGTCCTGCTACCAGAGACCCACCTTGGTCGGGTGAGAGAGAGGCACCCCAGGGATTTGTAACCTCTCAGATTTGGGGGTCTCCACCCAGTTCCACCCCTCTAAGATGTTAAAAAGCAGCCCTGATAATTCTGAGCATTTGGGGAGACTAATCTAAACCACCCCTCTCCCCATCTCATGCCTGGCTCTGCTCACCTAATGCAGGCCAGGTGGGGGTGGGCCACGGGCTGTGCAGGTAGCCAATCGAAGAAGCTGGAAATAAGTGGCGGAGCTGTGTGGCACCGGGGGTTGGCACCGCCAATACAGTGATGGAGTCAGTTCTCCCACGGATGGCTTAGATTTAGCCCTGCTCCTGTCAAAACACTGGCAGAGTTCTGGGAGGCACAGACAAGCTTATTCTAAATTGTACATAGAAAGCACAACAGGATCCTTTTCAAAAAGCTGTGTAGAATTGGAGCTGGAACCCGCCGTAAGCTAAAACGGTTCTGAAAGAGTCAAACGGGAGAAACCGCGCTGTCTGATACGGAGGCTTACTATGGAGTAGCCAAGGCAAAATGGCGTTGGTCACGAGACAGACGCGGGGAGTGGACCAGAGCAGAGTCCAGAGCCACATCTGCACGAGTCTGCCCGCCTGCCTGCTGACAGATGTGAAAGCAATTCAAAGCAGGCCGGATATATTTCCAACAGATGGCACTGGAGCAACCGGACACCCACAGGCAAAAGCGCGAACCTCATTAAGTGTGGAATGTGAATTATAAAACTTTCAGTATGAAGGAAATGCTCGACATCGCAGGCATGGGAGACATGCAGAGTAGAACGGTGCTGAAGTTCCTCTTCTTACGCCAGAAAGAATAGCAATTGTGAAAAGGTCAGGGAGTAACGGGGGCTTGCAGGGCTGCGGCGAGGAGGGGACGCCCTGGCTGGCCGGTGAGAGCGCAAACTGGCACGGCCAGCGTGGATACCGGGAGAGTTTGCACAGTGCTAAGGCTAGAGACTGTGTGCCCCGCTCCTCCCCGTTAGGTCTCTTTCCCCGAAGAGTTAAAGACCTCATAGCATAGTGATGGATGCATATTAATGTTTGTAGCAGCCCAATGTGTAAGAGCTAAATCCTCAGAGCAGCTGGTTTGCCTCTCAGTAGATGATTGGACAAAGAAAACATGGCATCATGCATCAGGGAGCACTACTTGGCTATAAAGGAGGGCAAATTCAAGACATTTCTAGGAAAGCGGATGCGTCCGGAGACCACAGTGCTGCGTGAGGTGAGGCAGGCAGGCGGGCAGGCTTACACACCACATGGACTCTCTCATTGGAATGAGGCAAGTGCAGGAAGCGAGGGCGACCTCCTGCCCGTGGGCCGAGGTCCAGGAGACTGAGGGAAAGGGGGAGGGGAGGGGAAAGGCGTGGAATCGCGGCGTAGGCGAGGGCCTCGTAACCTAGTGGACGTTAGCACCGTATGTCATAAAAGGAGCTACAAATAATAAGAACAACAAGAGCTGGAAAATGGCAAAGGGGGCTGGAGGAGGAGGAAAGGAGGACCGAAGGGTGGCAGGCTGTGCTCTGCCCCGCCCCCTCCCCGCGGTGAGCGCGACTGTCGTGTGTTACACGCATGGACTCATGAAAGGGGGGAAAGCCTGGAGGAAAGAAAAGCAGGAGACATCTTCAGGACTTCGGGCAGGGCTCGAGGCTCCACAGCGCGCACCAAGCCAAGGGACGCGGAGCGCTTAGATCTCGCAGCTTCCTGTGTGAAGCCCCTTACAAAACGAGCTGTGGAAGCGAGAAACCGCTTGCAATCCCATCCTTGTTAAGGGACAGGTATCCACAGGAGATAAGGACCTCTTAATGCTTAATTTTAAAAATCAAGTATAAAATGGGTAGGAAACAGGACAGATATTTCACCAAAGGGAATGTGCAGAGGTGAGTGGAGTGTGAGGCCGGCCGGCAAGGCCACGCGCCAGGGAAACACAAGAAACCTGCGCCGAGCAAACCCAACAGGCCAGCGTGAGAGTGGGCCGCAGGACCGAGCCTCGGCAGGATGCGGAGCGCCTGGCCCCTGGGCTGCGGGTGCGAGCGTGAAATCCCGCCTCTGAGGAGAACAGGTTGGCCACACGCTGCAAAACAAAACACACGACAGCTCTGCTCCCCACAGCTGCACTCCTGGGCATTTATCCTAGAGAAACAAAAACATGTTCCCTCCAAACTGGAAACACAAGTGCTCGCAGTGGCTTTGTTTGTAATTGCAGCCAACAAGAAGCAAGCCCGATGCCCTGTGCAGGAGAGGTGACAGGCCGCCCAGGGCCCGAGGCAGGAAGAGTCCTCAGGAGCAGAGCAAGCCGCACAGGGGAGGACTCTCGGGGCCAGCTCCAAAAGCTTCACACCTGGGATTCCCCGCGGATGATATCCCTGAATGCCAAATGACAGAGACATCAGACGGATTGGCGGGCACCGGGAGTTAAGGGGGAAGGGCAGGTGGCAAGAGGAAAGTGGCCAAAAGGGTACCATGAGGGACCCCGCAGGGATGGACGGCCTGTGCAATGACAGTAGTGACATTAATACCCCTGTGATATTGGGGAAACCCAGTAGAGGACAAGGGATCCCTGTATCTGCGACGGGTTCAGTACAAAGTGTCCCCCAAGGACTCGTGTCTTGAGGGGTGAGTCCCAAAGCAGCAAAAGTGTCCCTCCGCCAAGCCTCTTCCTCCTGGAAACAAGTTGCCACACACCAAAGCCTCTAAAACCGTGGGCTGAGATAGAAACTCCCTCTGCCCTTCTCTGTGTGGCAGGTATTTTGGCAACAGAGAGGCTGCCAGTAGAGTATTGCTTTTATCCACCTGCATGTACAGCTAAGATTATATATACAATGTCTCGAATCTCCTGAGAGAGCCTGAGATCTGGGGCAGGGTCATCCCCCATCCGAGCTCCACAGTGCCTCCTGCAGGCCCAGAGTGGGCCCTCAGTGGAGAGGGGCAGCCACCCAGGGGAAGTAGGTGTACACATGGCCCTGGCAGGCCACGTGGTGTTGCGGGAAGCCCCATATGCCGTGTCACTGTGAAGCCACTCCGAGAACGCTCTCCTGAGAGAGTGGGACTAAGACCCACGAACACCCTGCCACAGGGACCTCAGAAGTGATGTGAGGTCCAAGGAAGGGAGGGTCCTCCTTAAACAGGACACCGTGGAGTAGAGCGCAGACGCTGGGAACCAGGAATGTGGTCTCCAAAACTGCAGGAAACAGAATCATGCAGAAGGCCTGCAGCAGAGAGGCAAACTCCATGAAGAATTGAATCAGGGGCCCAAATTATACCAGAGCACAGCCGGAGCCCTGCACCCCGGCTGCATGCTCAGAGAGGGCCTTGTATCTGTGACAGACCACGCCGGGCGCAGGCCCACGTTGCCTCTGGTCATGGCACCCAGTGTGGCTCTAGTGGCTTTCCCTGCTGCGCGTCCATATTTTCATTACTTCCTTGACAGAAGTCAGCCGCTATAATTGAAGGAGGAACACAAGAGACATCCTAGTCCGAAGGGGCCTTCTTGGGTTGAGCTAAACTCTGCCCTTCTTGCGACTGCTTCCGTTTTCTCTTAGCTCTGCCCTCCAGGGTGGCGGAACATGCTGTCTGTGGCCCCTCCCGTCCTTGGGTTGTCCGAGCCCCCGTCCCTCTGAGGCTCACCTGTCCCTTCCTGTTTTGCATCCTTCGGATGTTGGCAGCGCCGCCCGAATGCCACGGGCTCTGGCGCAGGCCTGCAGCCTCTGGCAGGTGGGTCAGGGCTGCTGCGCAGGCCAGGGCAGACCTCGGAGCCCTGCTGGGGTGGGGTGGGCACTCTGCCCCTCCCACGGCCTCTCCCGCCCGGCTCCTACACTCAGCCCACAGCCCTGGGCCACTGACCGCCCCGCTTGCTGCAGCTCAGCAGTAGGGAAAGGTGGGCGGCAGGCGTATCTGGCAAATCAGGGAACCAGGCTGGCATCTGGGCTGTGGGCCCCCAAGTGGAGCCGGTTGGAAGCAGCCTGTCTGGAATAAACACTCAGGAGATGTCTGAAGTCAGGGAAAGGAATAGAAACAGCAAAGGAGAGTGCAGAAAGCAAAGTGGTGCCGGGAGCAGGCGCTGCCTATAGTGCCGGGTACCCGGCTCCACGCCCAGTGTGTGCTGCAGGCGTCGCTCGGGGCCAGGACGCGGCCTGGCATTGCCTTTCACAGGAGAGACTGAGACCCACAGTGCTGCGCAGGCCCACCCCTGCCAGGCCCTGGGCTCCAGCCAAGGGGCTCCCGGGTCCTCACTCCTAGCCACCAACCCCACGGAACTCAGGAATTAAAGTGAAGCAATTAAAAAGAAGAAAACTTTGAATGAGAGAAAGAGAATGAGAGAACTTCCATTAAAAAGTCAAAAAGCTGAAAGACATGGGAGAAGAAGACGGTGGCACCTACGCCACAGGAAACAGCTTCTTAAAACCTGCAGGGACGGAGAGGTGGTGCTCACATCTGACGGAGCGTTGCTTCCCAGGTGCCCCTGGGCCCTGGCTCCAGGGTAGCCTCATCTGATAAAGTCCTGTGGGGTCAGACAGGCCGTGCCCACCTGCTGAGGGCCCCTCTGCCCACACCCCAGGGGCTCTGCAGCCAGCAGGGAGGAGAAGCCTCAGCCTTCGTCTCCGCCGGCCTCTGACCCCACAGTGTCCCCCACCGAGCCCTGTGCTGGACCACGCACATCACCAGGCAGGAGAGGAAGAAGCTGGCCTGGTATGTGGGTGGATTTGCAGACTTCCCTTAATTTATTAATCAGCCAACAACGATGCGGAGGGCAGGCTTTGCGGGGCACCCAGTGTCATGTGTGTTCTGTCACTTTAGCTGCTGTTGTAAATCTGCTCAGCTGTGACAGACACAGGGCTGTTCTCGCAGAGAGAAAAAACACATGCGTGGCCTTTCGGATGGCACCGAAGGCTCTCAGGGTGGCCGGAGGCGGGAGCCCCACCCATGGGTAGGAGAGGGAGCATGGGTCTGAGGTCTGCAGGGGGGCAGCGTCTCTCTTCTCCGCCATTGGAACTGGGCTGGCACTGCCTCCTCAAGGAGGGGAGAGCCCCACCATGCCCTGGGAAGGGAACTGGGGCCCCCATAAGGCCAAGCATCAGGGGTCAGGGTGCCCAGGGTGTGCGCTTACAGCTGGTGACCGGGAGCCCTTAGAGCAGGGGCTGTGAAGGGACGGAAGGTGGCCGGGAGGCAGAGGATAGTGGCAGGTGGGATACGGCCGAGGCCATGACCAGGCACAGGCTAGAGATGGTGAGCCTTTCCGAGCTTTCAGAGACAATAACAAACAGCCAGCTGCAGCACGTGTGCCAAAGGTTAGCCACCTCTGGGCCAGGCTCGGCATTCGGCTGGAGGAGTGTTTTCTAGACAGGAATCATTGCATCAGCTAAACGCAATCAGGAAAAGTCGGGCCTCTCGTGCACTGCTGGCCAGCGCACAAAGGGCCAGCGTCTCTTCTGAAAGCAGTCAGCCAGGGCCTCAAGGAGCGAAGCCCAGAATCCCCAAGTGTCCTAGGTACACGCCCAAGGAACTGAAAACAGGCTGACACGGAAGGCGCGTGCCTGTGTCGCTCATAACGGAGGCAGCATCGCCCATAAAGGGAGAGAGGAGCCGGCCTCCAGGGGCACAGCAGAGGGGCAGGTAAGCGCACTGGGCATGCCCTGGCGCGAGGACCCTGAAAACATCACGCCGCACAGAAGAAGAGCCTCAGGCGACCACAGCGGACCCACGTCTACAAATGGTTCCACTTCAGGGCAGAAGCTCAGTAGTGGCCGCCTGGACATGGGGTTAGGGGGACGAGATGCCAATACAAAAAGGGAGGGCCAGGGAGATAGCTCAGTAGGATAAGCGCTCACCAACGTCCTGAGTTCAATCCCCGGACTAATAAATAAATGGCGCAAGCTTTGCTTTCAAGGCAATAAACATGGCCTAGAGTTGGTTATTACAGCAGGGGCACGATTCCAAATACACAGAAAGCCACCGAGCCGAGCCCTCTGGAGGATGACCTGTAGGGTGTGGGGAGGAGGTGTCAGTAGGGGAGTGACGGGGCGACATGCATCGTTCTGGCTTCGCTGCTGCAGAATTTCAGGAAGGATGACATGCAAAAGCAGTGCATTTAAGCGTGAAAGGATGTTTAAATCCACCCTAATTTATTTCCTTGACAGCACTTATGCCATCTCCTCATCCTCCAGGGCCTAGACAGTGGGCACCTACAAGACAGGAGCCACTCCCCGCCCGTCCCAGGCTGCCAAGCGGCTGAAAGTGACTCCAAGAAGAGGTTCAGGATCCCCAAAGTCAGATGCCCATGGGAGGTCACAGTCGACTAATCGGCTCCAACAAAACCCATACCGGGGGCACAATCAGCCAACTCCATGTTCTGGGGATGACAGGTGGGACAGGAGCAGGGACAAGCGTGACTCAGGGGTGGCCAACACAGGCAGGAGACAGGGGCTCCCTGCTCAGTGGGCTGAGCCCTCTGGGACATTTCGCCTGTCTCTTCAGTCTCCTCAGGAGCGAGGACCCTGCAGCAGTGGGTGATGGGCAGTGCAGAGCATGCTGGGAGAATCCCAGTGATGGGTTAGTGTCCATCCACTTTCACATCTCTTTCAGGCACAGCAGCAGCAGTGAGGCCTGAGGCTAAGGGCCTGGCCCAAGCCCCACTGGCCCGCCTTGGTGGCCCAGACTTACCCGCTGCCCCCTCTGCCCTCGACACCTTCTCCAAGAAGCCTCCCAGCAGCGCCCCCTGGTGTCTTCCCTGGGCCTGACTCCTGCAGCACAGATTCCTGACAGTGCTGGTCTCTTGAGGAGACCAAGACAACCAGGCCACACCAATGAAAGAGGCACCTGGCAGGACAGCTTGCTGGCGGGAGCTACAGGCATCAAATCCAGGTGTCAGGTGGGCAGAGAGGAGGACGCTTGGAGGAAATGACATGCATTCAAGGCAGAGAGACAGCGACCAAGTCCAGGGAAGCAAGAGGTCCAGGGTGCAGAGCACAGGACACAGCGGGGCTGGCTCTGTACTGGAGTAACGGTGGCCTAGTGCCAGGTGCCTCTGGCCCAGCATGCACTTGCTTCCAGTGTCACCCTCTGCAAGGCTGGGACATTCCGGAGCAACAGCTGGACGTTGTCCTCGCGGAGGTGTGGGTGGGGACAGTCACTCCCCTGCCCACCCCAGAGGCCTGGGTTCCCTGTCCAGTACCTCACATGCTGTCACCTCAGCTGCCCTGAGGCCCCAGGCCCTCCATTGGCAGGACGCAGGGTCAGGGCAGCCACCTGCTCCTGGCCCGGCGCTCACTCTGCAGGTTCCTCCAGCCCCTGGCGCTACACTGCCAGCAAATAGCTTGAAGGAGGCACCAGGCCCCAGATCCCATCAGCAGTCCTCATTGTACCCCAGTTGCACAAACCGCTTTTATGTTTGTGTTTCTCTTTCTGGTGTTTCTGACAGCCCCGCTGATGAACGGCCGCGTGCTGACAAGCTTTCAATCTGCTACCCATAAAAAGGCTGTATTTGGATGAGTTTAATGCCTGTTGCCGAGTGTGTGCTCCTGCTGGGAAAGCCAGAATAAACATCTTCCCCTGCAAGGTGGAGGGAGGCTGCAGCAGTGACCCAAGGGCAGGCCCACCCTCCTTCCGGAAGAGGGCTCCAGCAAGTCCTGTGTCACAGTGTAGAGACCCAGCCCTCGTCCCTGGAGCTGTCCCTGTCAGAGGCTGGGGCTCAGCTGCCTTTGCCAGATCTCTGGCTGTCCTTGGGGGTGTGGAGGGGCAGAGGTGAAAGGCAGAGGGGGTGGAGACCAGGAGTGACCGAATCTCAGGCTCTGCTCCTCAGAGTTGGGGACAATGCCAACCTCAGGGCCATAGCCACACTCAGCCAGCTCTGGGAGAGGAGCAAAGGACACAAGGTCAGGGTGCAGCTGTCCTTTACCTGGGGCAGGTCCTGCCAGCCTGGCTGGAATGGAAACGGCAGAGGGAGAGGCAGTGTGCATACACACAGGTGCACATACACACATACACACGCACACACACATGCATGCACACAGGTACACACTCACACGCATGCACACACACAGATGCAGACACCTACAAGCACACTGGCATGAACACATGCAGACACAGACACAAAATAGATTCACACACATGCACAAAGACATACACAGACATGCTCACAGACACACAGAGCCACTGAGTCCCGGGAGTTCTCAGAGGCACAGGGGGCTCCGGCCTCCCTCTGGCTGAGCACCTCACTAACTGCCCTGAAAACACCCAGATCGCTGGCAGGCCCTCTGTCTCCAGCCAGGAGAAGTGCTCAGGGCACTGGGAGGGAGGCCAGCAACCCGGGTCCACCCCCTGGGGAAGGGCCCCGGGTGCCGCTTGCCTGCTCAGCCGCAGCGCTGCCGCCCACCCCGCCAGCTGCTCGCAGGCCACTCGCCAAGGGGACTTTGCATGCCTTCTGCCAGGTGAATCATTTATCACTTATGCGGGAGATGCAGAGCGCGGTAAATACCAGAAAGCGCGGTCTCCGTGTGTGTGCGCACGCATGCGCACTATTCTCCTGATCCATTTCGGGATAAATTACCCATAATGAAGGCAGTGGGTTTGCTTGCCGGCAGCATTAAATCCTGCCGTCTCTGCTGGTAACAAGGCCCTCAGAGCACAAGCTCCATCCATTATTATTTTGAGTCAGTTGTTCAGGTTTTTTACTACAGAGAGCAAAAGATCCATTTCTAAAGCCCCAGCATCAGGCGAGGGCTTGGTGGCCTGGGGGCGCGGGCACGGCCACAACAGCGCCCCCAGAGAAAGCGCCCGGTGGGAGCAGGCCAGGCCTTGCGTTCCCTGCGGGTCTGTAAGGGCAGGGCAGGCGGGGAGGGCATCTCGGTCCCCAGGTGGGAAGGGCGGCGCCCAGTGCAGTGGCTCCCGCGTTCAGCAATGGGATTTCTGAAAAGTGCAGGGGTCCTAAGGACGCTAACCTCCTCGCGTGGGCTAATCCTTGCAGCTGCATGGGTGCGTTAGGAGCAGGGGGCGCCGCCGGAGGCAGTAAGTCCCCAAGACGTGGCTGGGCTACGACAGCTCTCCCACCCCTTCCCTTCCGCTCTGCGTCTTGGGGAGCGCCAGGAGGGTTCCACGCTGGAGCTGGCAGCCATGGACTAGCGCCTCTTAAACCGCGAGCCAAGCTAAATCTGCTCTCCTTTAAATTGTGTGTGTCCCATATTCTGCAGCGGTGTTCACAAGCTGACAGCACAAGGACACGGGAAGACTGCGTAGAAGGGAGACACCAGCCCTTGTCTCTGCCTGGCCCCAGCACCCTGCGCCAACACAGTGCGTTCTCTGTCCCCAGGCATCTGCCCAGCCCACAGCGTAACTTGGTCCTCAGGGACGCTGTTACCTGAGGACCCCACAGCCTGGCCGGGGTGCCAGCTGATGGGGCACCCGGCATCCTTGGGTCTCCTGGGTCCCCGGTCCTAAGCTGAGGGTCCTCTTCCAGCCCCTGCATCCCCAGGATTGGCCTCTTGGGAACCACACTGCCATGTTGATCAGGACAGTGAGGGCTGCAGACGTCACAAGAGACAGGTGGCTTCCTGCTCAGCAGTGTCCTCAGATCAGCTGGCAGCTCCTGCACAGAGCTTGGTCTGTCCCCCAACTCAGGCCTCCCTGGCGGCTGCCACAGGGAAGGGAGGAAGAGGTGGCTCACACCGAGGCTGGCCTCTCTGCTGCAGGACCAGCACTGGGTGCCGGAAGAGGGCAGGATCTGCAGCAGGTGGGGCAGAGCTGGGGCCACGAGGGTGTGGCTCTGCTGGAGAAGAACCCTGACAGCACTGTGCTCTGCCTGGAGCCCCATGGTCCACCCAGTGCTGCCCCGCAGGGTGGCACCCCCTCTCCTGGAGCCATACTGTCACTTGAGGTGACCATCTCTGCTCCCATTTGCCCCCGCGGCCCCTGTCTGAGACACTCCTCCATCTCTGTCCTATGCGTGGCAAGGTGCTGTCTCACCCTGGACTAGCTCCTGAATGCCACCAGCGAGAAACTTCTACACCCACTCCTGTGCACGCCCTGAGCCGGGGCACTTCCCCTGATGCCCATGTCCTAAGTGTATCATCTCAACTCCATGGTGTGGTGGGGGTGACCACTAGGAGCCCCATGGGGGCCGGATCACAGCAGTGCCTTGGGGGAACCCCTGGCCCAGTGCTGTGCTGGATCAGGAGGCACATGGCCGTTGCTCTCAGCCACTACATCGTTCACAGAGCTTGAGGCACTGAATGCCAGGGTCCACCACAGGCACACGCCCTCCACAGGTCAGGGCCAAGTGCGTCCTCTGGGCCCAAGCCTGCATCTCCCTTGTGACTGCAGCTGTCCCAGGCCAGTGCCAGCCCCGGCCACCTGTCTGTGTCCCCACCAGGCAGGAAAGGAACCCTTTGCTGAGTGACCGAAGGTGCACATAAGGAAGTAGCAGGCCTGGGACTCGGTGGCAGCACATTCCCAGAGGGAGCAGGTCACACGTGTCCACACACTGCCAGCCACTGGGGCGCCCCAGTCTGCCTTTGTTCTGGGAGGAGACTGGCCATTCATAAGTGGCTGCTGCCTACCCAAAGTGAGTGGTGTCCCAAGACCTTCAACTAGGGGAATTCAGAGAACCAAGTAGTTATGAGGACAAAGCAGGTGGCCCCTCTTCAGAGCCCCAGTGCAGCCCATACTGGCTGCAGTGCTCCCTGGGGCTTTTCCAGAACTTTCTAGGGACCATGAGTGACTTTCTGAGCTCCCCAGTGAACAATGGAAAATGNGAAACACAGGGAGACCACCTCGTCTACACAGGTCCTCACTACGGCTGCCCGGTTCCTCAGCCCCAAGACAGGGCGCAGTCAGCAGCAAGTTCTGCAGAGGTTGCTGGCTTGGGGACCCCAGGGAGATGGCTTGTTCCCAGTTCTCTCACAAAGGGAACTCTTGACCCTGCCACCCACAGACCACACTTTTGAATTTGGGGGATGCTATGACTTCTCTCTAGATGTCCCCCAAAGCCTCATGTGTTCCTAGGTGGGGCTTGGAGGAGGTGACTGGATCGTGGGGTGTGATACTCACTGGTGTGTTAGTCCATGACATTTGTAGCTGACTCACGGTTAAGAGGTTGGGTCTGCTCAGAAGACCTGGTGGCCCCGAAGGGCTCACTCTTCTCGCTCCTCCCTTCTCCTCTCTCTGTCCTGGTCACCATGCCACGAGCATCTCCCTTCTGCCACCCTGCCTTGGAGCCAGCCCATGAGGACATCTGTGAACTTCAAGCCTCTCCTTCTTCACTTTGTGGGTGTTGGGTACTGTGTCCCAGCAACACAGGAAGCAGCTGAGGCAGGACGACATGGTGCAGCTGTAGCAGCAGTCAGTAGGTGCTGTTGACAACAATGACGCAAAGAGCCACCTTTGGCGGACACAGTCCACATCTGGCTCTGGGATCAGTGACCCAATGCATCTGTCCCACTAGGCCTTGAAAGGATGATATCAGCCCTCTCTTCAGATGGAGAAACTGAGGCTTCAGAGAATCCAGAGCTTGTGAGAGGTCAGTGACCGGGATCCAGGGCCAAGACAAGCCCACATCTGTTGGAACCCAGCCTCAGGCTCTTGCCTACCTGCAGCAGGGCTGCTGTGCCGGGACCCCAAGGTCTCCTCCCTGTGGCCTGGCCACACGGCTCCACGTCCTTGGTGCCCACAGCTCCATCTCAAGTAATCTTCAGAACCACTGGGTAGTATGGGTGCCTTTCTTTCTCTATCCCAAGTGGGAAAATTAAGGACAGAGAAATGAAGTGGTGCGATGGATGCTTTAAAATACCCCTAGAGGATGAATAGGCAGGAAAAGAGATGAATGGATAAGTACATCCATGTGCACGTGGATGGACAGATGGGCGGATGGAGGCTGGCTGGACAGGTGGACAGATGGGGGGACACTGGACGGAGATGGGGAGATGAATGGATAAATGGATGGATAAAGGATGAATGGATGAGGATGGAAAATGGATGGACAGATGGACAGACGGACAGATGGATGGAATCGTGGATGGTGACCCATCAGGACCCTTGCCTGGGTCACACAGAAGAACAAGGAAGCTGCCGTGGACAAGGCTGGCTCTGCCATAGACCACGAGGCACAGTCCCTGGACCAAGACTCCTGGTTCTGCATGTCTGTCCAGGCTCTCATTAGCAGTGACATATGTTTGCAAAACAACCAAAGATCGATCATGTCAATGCAATATGCAAATAATGTTGCAGGCCCCACCCTGCCGCTTATGTTGCCCAGGGGCAGGGAGCTTGCGCTTGGTCACGGGGCCCAGCTTTCCAGAGACTCAGCGTCAAGGCACATGCCCAAGCCAGGGACAGCGGTGCCTGTAGTCCCTGCCCTCGGAGGCTGAGGCAGGAGGATCACTGCGTGCCAGCAGTGCCCCCTACCCAGGTTCTACACAGACCCTACTGCCACAGCCAGGGTTGCAGGCCACGTGGACAGGCATAGAAGGCCCCTCTGTGTCCCTCCAGATGCCAGCCTCCTGGTCAGTCTGGGGAGGGGAATCTTTTGAAAGTCACCAGGCTAAATTTCCATGAAAACACAAAGTTGCTGACGTGATGGTGACAGCGGCTAGACCAGCCCCGCTCCACCACTAGTCTCCGGCTTCCAGAGCAAGGCGTGGGCCGGCCGGGGCATGCTAAGTCGCCGACTGAGCAACCAGCACTGACCAGACTCCTGCTCTGTGTGCTGCCCCCCGCCCCCTCCCACCTCAGTCACACGTCACCCGGCTGGTGCCATCGTGGGCTGTGATCGTGGGCTGCATCCCTGCAGGGAGGGAAGAGAGGTTCTAGGCCAGTGGCAGCCCCGAGCCCACGATGGGCCTGGCGCGGTGCCCTGCTCAGGGTAGGACAGGCTGCCTGTTAGCGAGGTCTGATCATTGGCAGGAGTCCCCAGGGTGGCCACTGCTCGCTGCCCTTGTCCTGCGCATTAGGTCATACTCAGGGCTCAGTACAGGCTGGAGCCAGCGAGGGAGCGGGTGTTGAGTGCTCCGGTCAGCGAAGACACGCCTGCTCAGATGGCTGCTTGGATCACTTCCGGGTAGGGAGCTTCCCTCCCGCCCCTGCTGCTAACAGGCACAAGGACGCCTCCCTTGCTGGAGAAACCTCAGAGCAGGGCCAGATGGAGGCCCGTGCACCATGAGGGGCCTGCACACACTGCTTGTCCCCACACTGTCCACAGGCGCCAACAAGAGAAGGAAGGACAGCGGGATGATCATAGAGAGGCTGGCGCAGCATCACCACGGACAGAACTCTTGGGGACTGGGTGGCCCTGTGGGGACATCAGCCAGTGGGCACTGTGCTGGGTGAGAGCGGGGCGTTGTGGAGGTGTCAGGATGTGGATTTCATAAGAAAGCCCCTTTCAGTGAAAAGCCCCGGCAGCTGCAGGGGAGGCTCTGGGTGGGGCGGGGGGGGGAGGACTCTGGGCGGGGCAGGGGGTTCTGGGTGGGGTAGGGGGGCTCTGGGCGGGGCGCGGGGGCTCTGGGCGGGGCGGGGGGGCTCTGGGCAGGACTGGGGAGGCCCTCTTCCTTCCTGCCCTCCCTCAGCTGCGTTTCCAGGTTTCTGGGTGGGTGAGCGTGGATTCTTGGGCTGCCCTAGAGGATCCCAGGAGCCTGGGGACCCCTAGGCAGTGCAGCCTGGGACAGCACGTGGGTGTGGTGCTGACCCAGAGCCACCTGCCTGCCTTCAGGGACAGCTGGACCTCAGGCGTGTGAGCCCCTGGCTGTGTGCCACAGTTGCAACTGCGCATCCCGGGTGGCCCCAGGCTTAGGGGCGCCGCCCTGAGTCGTGGCTGGCTCGCTCACCTTCCTGAGGCTACAGAGAGACAGGCAGGAGATGCCATGTCCTGCTAGACGCCCCGGCTGCCCATCTCCCCTAAGGGACCGCATCTGACCTGAACTCGTCAACCATGGGTCCCCAGGGTCTTCCAGGGTGCAGTGGGCCACCAAGGAGACCCCCCACAGAACACCGACTGCCCCTTTCCCCAGGGATGAAGGACCTGGAAGGACAGGTGACTCCTGGCACTGCCTTCGGCCCGGTCGTCTCCCCACCCCCTGTCCTTCCTGTCCACCTGCACAATGGCCACCACTGGGTGGAGGGTCCGGATTTCAACAGCTATTAAATTTGCGATGAGCATGGCTCGAGCTAGAGAATTTCACATCTGCAGAGAGGTTGGCCTCCCTTCTGGTAAAAATAAGTAAATAAAAACCTACTATGCTGTCCCTCGTGGCTCTGTAATCCAAACACTGTAAATTCCAAAGATTAAAGGGAAGCCGGCCCCCCAGCCAGGCGGCTCACTTTCCATGGTGCTGGGAATCCGGCCCCTAATTACATTTCCTGTTTGCAAGCGGCAAATAAAATATTTAGACAGCCTGCGCCGAATGTTCCAGGCACAGCCCTGCCCGCAGCGGCGCTGCCCCTACACAGGGAGGCGCATGAGCCAAAAATAAATAAATAAAATAAAATAATGCCAAATAAATGCAGATGTGCCTGGTTAAAGATTCATGAGCACAGAGCTCTGACGCAGTCACTCTGGGGTACTCAGTGACGAGACCCCTTTACCTCATGGACGGTGGGTGTCAGGGCAAGTGGTGGCTCAACAGATTCTCAGAATGGGGTGCCCAGTGTCCCCCTGGAACCTAACGACAAGGCTGGCAAGTGCTGTGCACAGTGTAGCCCTAGGACTCAGGGCTCCCCGGGCTGCTGCAGCTCTGAACAGCAGCTCTGCAGGTGCCATCTGGGGAAGACAAACAAGCCAAGCCTCAGTTTCTCTGCCTGCGACCGGGGCCTCAGCAAGAGACACAGTGGGACCTTGGTGACACCCACACAGGTGTCACACATGGGCTCGGGGCCAGGGTGTCCCGGGGAGCCGGCATCCACACAGCACGACTGCCCCCGGAAAGGAAACAGGCCCTGCGTGGGTCACACTGCCAGTCCCCCTGGGCAGTTTGGCCAAGATCCTGGAAACCTCGTCCTGTTTTGCAGGAGGGGGAGCCAGTGTGGGCCCGAGATGCCTGCAGGCACTCGCTGAGCCTGGCTGGGTCTGCATGCCAACCTTGGCATCCCTGGGCACTCTGCAAGCTGCCCCCCCCCCCGTGTCCAAGAGACGCAGGAGGGGCTCTGATGGACCCCGGAGGAGTGGGCAGGCTCAGCATGGTGGAAGCCTCTGAAGCACCTGCACAAGTGTAAGGCAGGGGTCTCCCGCGGCCCTGGACCCAGGCGGCCATGGACACCTCCAGCACCTGGGTTCTAATGCTCCCGTGACCCGAGACCTACGGCCAGAGGGTGGATGCGCCGAGCACAGAGCCTGACCCAGGACTGTGGGCATCAGCGGGTCCCCGAGGCCAGGCTTCCTGCTGTGGCCCTCACGAAGCCCTCACTCACTTAGACCCCTGCCTTCAGGGCTCTGCGCTCAAGGGCTATGGAGACGGCAGCACGGGCAGGACCCCATCCCGCACGGGCAGGACCCCATCCCGCACGGGCAGGACCCCATCCCGCACGGGCAGGACCCCATCCCGGCTAGCAACAGCCACCAGGGGCTCGTGGGCAGGTGCTCCGGCAGCTTCTGTTTACTCCTTCACAAAAAGGGCACAGTCTTAGGCCTCGCAGCTTCAGCAGATAGCACTCAGCGGGCCCTGTGCAGTCAGGCTACCTCTGTCCCCGGCACTCCTACTGTCCTCTTCCCAGCCGTCGACACAGGATTGGGCTCGGCAATCACATTTTCCCAACATCCTCGGGATCTTCAGTTCTATAGTGAGGGACAGGGTGACCCCGTGCTGCTGGAGCTGAGGACAGCGGTGACTGAAAGTTACCACACTCTTCAGGCCTTAGGGTACCCTTGCGTAGACCACAAAGAGGCCTCATCCTTGGGCACCAAGGCTGGGCTGGCACAGCTGGGTCCCCATCAGTTAGCTAATGACGCCCTGGACACAGATGAGGGTCAGCTGCTAGCCACGGCCCTGAGAGGTAGACCTGTACCCTGCTTGCTGTTCCAAAGCCTGTACTGGCCAGAGAGTCTTGCGCAAGGTTTGAACTCAAGTTCAGACACCCATTGGTCCACAGTACTGCACAGCACTTGGACCACTGAGTGCTTGTTAGGGTTTAGATCTAAAATACCTCTTTCGTCCTGATGTGCGGCCTGGCAGGGGGAGATGGGTTGCTGCAGAGTGACCTGGAGGGGGCGCTCTTGTCCTTGGCTCCACCCCTTTTCTGCTTCTTGGGTGCCCTGGGGTGAGTGGCTCCCCTGCTGCCCATCCTCCAAGGGCCGGCCACCCACGGACTGAACCCACCGAAATATGAGCCGGTACACCTGTCTTCCCTGAGGTTGTGGGTGTCGGGTGCTTTGTCTCAAGGACAGGAAAGTGGCTAAGACAGTCCTAAGCACACGGGTCTGAGAATCCGGCTTGGCTTCCAAGGCCATCTGCGCCCTCCGCTGTGGCCGAGGCTATGGCCAGCTCCCTCTCCCCTCAGCCTGGCCTCCTCTGAAGGCCTTAGGAAGGCCTTAGTGCTCTCACGCAGAAGTGATCCAAGGCCTCCTGAGCCTGGGAGGTTGTGGATGCTGCGGAGTCCCTGGCACCAGCAGCTGTCCCCATCCCAAGGGGTGCTCTGCAAGGGGCCCAGCTGCAGGGCCTCCCCCATCAGGCCAGGACGAGCTGACCACCGGGGAAGCGTCCAAGTCACGGCCACCTCTTGGGTTTCTTCCTTCTGGGGGCTGTGACAGCTGATGGCCAGAAATCAGGTGATCAGGCGAGGGGTCCCTGCCCATGAGGGCCTTGGTGCCATCCCCATGTCAGGGGTAGGGAGGCACAGCTTTCTTGTGCGCCTAAATCTCCGCAGTGGCTGGGACAGAGGGCTCAGGGGCCAGGCTCAGCAGCCAGTGGGGACGGGGTGGGGGGCAGTGTGACCAGGGTTATCCACCCTGCTCCTGCAGCTGGCACCAGCCAGGCCGTGTCCTATGGGGACGATGGGAAGCAGGGTGCCAGCTGGCGTGGAGCCAGGGCTCCCACTGCTGTGCTAATCTGGAGGTGCGCACCTCTTCCTCCCAAGCCCCGGTGTCCCTGGCACCTGCGCACAGGACCCTGAAGCCTGGAGGGCCTTCCTGTGGCTCCAGGGCAGCTGGCCGGGCACCAGACCAGGCGAGGGTCACGTCCAGTCACATGGCAGCCTGCATCGTGCCATTGCTGATAGTGAGGACAGGTGACCTCGGGGACACCCCTCTCTCACCACCCAGAGAGGGGCCTGGGGCACCTCCACTTCTAGGTGAGTAAACCAAAGCTCAGCCTTGGGCTCCTCGCACACCACAAGGCCCAGCCCCCCCAGATGGCCTCACACACACCCAGGCACAAAACACCCAAGGCACAGTGCTGCTGACTCCCCAGGGGGCGGTGCTTCCTCTGATCCCCTGCCACTTCTCCTGCCACGAGTGAACAAATCCTCCACCTAGTGTCCCTGCCCGGGTGGTGATGACCTCTCCAGGTCCTCCGGAACAGCAGGCAAGCAGGACGCAGGCGGGAGGCAGCGCCATCTAGTGGGCAATGGGGTCGTGGCTGCACAGGACCAGCCCCAGGTCCCCCCCGGGGGGACAGCTGAGCCCCCACCCTCCAGGACACCTGCTTCTCTGAGCCAGGGTCCTGCACAGCTGTTCTTTGGTGTCAAGAGGACGTCTGTTCACAGTGCAGCACCCAGAGTGGCTGTGCTGACAGGGGCATCCACACCCACAGGGGCATCCTCCTGAGGGACAGCAGGGTCACTGGCAGGTGCCCCAGGGACCAGGGCTGAGGCAGCCAGGGGCCCCTGAACCAGTAGAGCTCGGGCACAGGATCCGTCTTCACCCCACACTCCAGGCCTGCACTTCACAGACTCTTCCTGGGCCCTCTGTCAGCTGAAGCCACCTCCCAGCTGTGCGCAGGGGCCTCAGCTTCAGGGCCATGAACCGGTGGGAGCCCCAGAGGCACTGCGAAGGAGGAAGAAAGTGAAGCCACCACCGCCGGTGCCTGGGGGCCAGCAGGGGGACGGGAGGGGCGGGCTGGCCGCTCGGCTTGCAGCTGCTGCAACTTGCAGGCTTGTGCACCAGCAATAAGCCGTGACACTGGCACACGCGACACGGGGCCCGCTGCGTGCCTGCTCTGCTCCCGGGTCCTCTGGCTGACACCATGCAGGCTCTAGACGTCCTTTGGGGTAGAGGCAGGTAGAGCTGCTCCTTTTCTTCCTGAATCTCACCTCTGCCAGGGCCACGGGATGAGCGGTGGTGGTGCAGGGCTTGCTCGGGTCAGGACGAGCAGGGCAGAGGCCAGGGCTTCTGCTCTGTGCCCAGCCCCCATTCCAGGAGAGAGGCGAGGCTGGGGCGGGCTCTGGGTGCATTCCCATGCAGAGCTGCACACACACACGTCTGTGCTCGTATGCCCGGATGCACACGTGTTACATGTTTATGCGGTGGGCCTCGTGTGGATGGGGGGGTGCTCTCCACACGTGCGTGTGAGTGTCTCAGCAGCTCCCAGTGGGCAGCGGGCGTCTGGGCCGTGAAGGCCAGTGTGTTGCCCACCCCCAGTGGACCAGTGTCCCAAGGGCGAGTTGGGCCCACAAATGTGGCTCCTGGTCCCAAGCTGGCTTCCCACGCTTGGAGCCAGCTAAGTGCAGGTGCGTGGCTGGGGACCCCCTCCCAGCCAGTGTAGTGTCTGCGGGGGTGCTCAGCGCACTACCCCAGGCAGGAGCTCCCTCTCTTGCTCCCAGCCTTTAGGCACCTGCAGCTTTCCACCATCCAAGGAGAAATCTCCTCCGCGCCATTTGCCTTCTGTGCCTGTCCCCTCCCTCCTGTGGGAACATCAAGCTGTGTTACAGGGGAAGCAGCCACCAGTTCTGTTCTGAGTCCCCACAGGACTGGGACTGCGATCTGTCCTGTGCTGGGCAGAGGCGGGGCCTGGCACTCCGTGTGGCAGTGCCGACAGCCCTGCCAGCACAGGGGGCCCCAGGCTTCTGATGCCATGGACCCCACAGCCCCATGAGGCCACCACTGCCCACACGAGGCTCGCTGCCGGCACTGTGTCCAGGACCACTGTGCTCCTTCCCTGCATTCTGGCCTCTTAAAGGGATGATGTTTGAAGAGGATTTGAGCTTGAATTCTAGAACATGCCCTGCACTGATTGTGTAAATAAAACTAAAATGACAAAAAAAAAAAAAAAAATTGGAAGCCCTGGCGGCACCCACTGTCCCCGTTTCTCGCCTCCCACCAGCGCCGCAGCCCACTCCCATCTGGCACCCAGACCCACGCGCTCCTACTGCCGCCGAGCCCGCCCCACAGCCCGAGGGAGCCCGGCCTTCTGCGTTCCATGCGGGTGTGGTGCTGGCCCGCTGGACCAAGCAGGCGAGGATGCCAGTGTGAAGGAGAGGCTCTGCTGGCTCAGCCGGCTCGGCCGTTTGGCCCTGGTGAGGGGGACACCATGGAGAGGAGCATTCAGGACAAAGCTGCTTGGATCAGGGTGGCCAGGAGGTAGGGGAGAAACAGGCACAGGGACAGGGACAGAGACAGGGACAGGGACAGGGACAG
>NDGN011474005.1:0-13400 GCA_002564285.1 Tympanoctomys barrerae
AAAAAAAAACCACTGCCTAATACAACAATGTGGGGTTGTGCCTCCAGTATATGATCTTGAGTGGGGATATAGTTCACTCTGTAAGAACTGACAGCAATCCAACATCTTGGTAAATCTGGGAATTAAACTTGAAAGTTAATTTTTCTGACAATTTATCTGTGCTTTTCTCATCAACATAGGTAATATGTTATCATAAATAGTTATTCTAATTCTTTTAACATATTTCTTTGCTTTATTGCACAATTAAGTACACAATAAGTATATAATCATAAGGACTGCAGCAAGCGTTCTTGTCTTGCTCCGAATTTCAAATAAAGCTCTCCACACTTGTTGCTAAGTTTTATGTAAATATATTGCATCAGAATAAGAAAAATTTGTATTAATTATTTTGCTAAGACTTATCTTGAGTGAATATTGAATCATTTGTGTACATGTATTAGTTTTCTTTCTATATTTTGTTATCATGAAAAATAAATTCAGTTTAATATTTAAATATGAAAAGATTCCAGTCATATATTAAAACTGATCTGTTTCTGTAATAAACACAATTACATATATTTTATTTTATATTTAGGTAATTTCTACTTGCTAATTTTTTTGTCAGCCATCTATTTCCTAAATGAGGTAAAAATTGAGTGTATCTGTTTTTCTTATCAAGATTATGTTGACATTATCAAACTAGGAAAGTATCTTTAAAAAAAAAACTTTTTAGGTATTCTGCAACATTTTCTTAAACATCTTGCTTAAATTACCTTTAGAATTTATCAGGAAAGTTATCTGGGCCTGGCACTCTATATTTGATAAGATCTTTTCATTATAAATATGATAGAATATGATGTATTTAACAAACACAGGAATATCCCTGTTTGTTGTATTTTTTATCATGTTGAGCAATACATTTGAAAATTTATTGGGCTGGCTACAAAGCTCAGTGGACTAAAGTACCTACTTAGGCAGGCGCAGAGACCAGGGTTTAATCCCTGACAATACGTGCTGTGCTGGCCTTGCCCCTTGGACTCACTGAGATGGCAACTGAGACTGGGTATTGTGGCACGTGTCTATAATCCCAGATCGTGGAAGGCTGAAAACAGGAGGATCACTATGAGTCCAATCTGTGTGGTGAGAACCCTGTAGACCCTGTACTAAATACATTTTTAAAAAAAGAAGAAAATTTATCATGTGGATAAATTCCTAAACTAATTCCAGATTAATAAATGTTTTGATTCACATGTGTTTGAAATAGTCTTCATTTTCTTCTTAGTTTCTTCAAGTTCCTTAATGTTAAATAAAAACAAACTAGACTTAGTTGAGACAAGGGAAAGGAACTTACAATGGAAAGTAAAGGACTTATAAAAGGCAGAATATTCCTATTATCAATATTACTTCTGTGTCTGAAACATTAAGCAGAAAATAATTCCTTTATAGGTGTTAGGTTCTTCAGTAGGGCCTCAGTACAGAAGCAGAAGGAAAAGGAAAAGAGGGAGGGAAAGGTTCCATTATCTCTGACGACACAGAGAAGATCCAAGGGAGGTGGGTGATCCTCTGGCCTGAAACAAAGAATGCTGAGACTTTTGTGAACTTTTGTTAGGGATGGAGTTTTAGGGGCAGTTTCAGTTACATGGAAGGAGCTGATAGGGGTCTCTGCTGTGTATGTGGGTAAGGTAACCACAACTAGGGTAGAAAAGAAGGAAGACATGGTCACTAGTAAGATAAACTGTATTTTTGGGCCTCAGCCATGTTAGATGAGCATCATAATTCAACAATTCATAATAGGATGAGAACCTATCAATAGGGAATAGTAAACAAGGCTAAAAGAACCAAAGAGGATGTGGATGATGTTGGTATTACTAAAAGTTATGATTGAAAAAGAAAGTTTGGAACCTGCAGGAGCTAGGTTCTGTTTGTAGGAGTTGTGTAGGTTGGCCATCAACTCACACTATGGAAACTGTAGATCTACTATAACGATCTGGAAACTCAGGAAGAACACTAGATGTGGCCCCCATGTCTACCAGAAAAGAGAGCATCTAACCTGAGATGTTCAGTGAAATTTGGGGCTTTGAAAAAGATACCTCTATGGGGGCCATGGAGCCTGAGCCCTGTCAATCCTCTTCAGTGGCAGGACTGAGAAGGTCAACTATCAGTACGTTTGGTACCAGCAAATTTTCCTGTGTGGGTAAGGAACTGGATGACTTCCCTGCCCTCCTGCACATAGGGCAGTCATTTCCAGGGACCATGAAACTTGCAGAAGGGACAAGGTCCCAGTGGTAGACACACATTGAGGCAGTGTCAGGACCAGTGTCCTTCTTTTCCACACTTGAAACATGGTCCAAGAGGGGCTTGCATTACACCATTCTGTTTAAGTTTAGCATCACCTTGCCTAGGGCCTGCTTTTATGGAAGCCCTGAACGCTGCACCAAAAGCTGGCATTTGTATATAGGAAGGATGTCATTGTCGTGTTTTAATCTTTTGTCTATTATTGAAGATATGGAAAGCAAGATTTAAGTGTGACTCCCTGAGGGGTTTGAAAGCTGAGATCTGCCTTTTTAAGCTTGGCATGAATGTCAGGAACAGATTGGAAATGAAGTGGAAGTTAACAAGGGTCAACCTCAGGGGACCCATGATCAACATTAGTGTCCTTGATTAAAGCATCTGTGAGGAGAAAAAGAAACTCAGCAGGATTTTTATGAAGATGCTGAGTAACTTTGTGGAGGTTTTGGTAATCTGTGGCTTTGAGGGAAATCTTTTTGAGACCTGATATCTATGGTTACAGAAGACGGTGTGTAGTTTTATATAATATCCTCTTAATGCAACTATTTTTTTTTTAATTTTTGGTCTCTAAACCTCAGTTGTTGAAGATCTAGAAGAGAATGCTAATGATATTATGTTGTAGTGGTAGAAATATACTTAATTAATAAAATTTTATCTGAGTACTAAGCACCTTGATGTATAAAGTTTAACCAGACAACTGTTTTTTCTTACCAACCATGGATGGTCTAGTAGTTAAATCCCTGTAGAATTTTAACAGACAATAGTTTTATAGTTTTACAGGGAAAATTTGACATCAATAATCATACAGAGTAGTATAGCATAACAGTTACGATAAAATTTCCATTTTTTAAAAAATTTTATTTATTTATTTATTTATTTTGTGTGTGGCCAGCTCAGCCCACCTGGGGGCGGGGCTGGCTGGCATGTGGTGCTGGGGGAATGAACCGTGGTCCCTGTGCATTAGCTAAGCTTGTTCTGAGTAGGTGCTTTAGACCACTGAGCCATCTCACCAGCCCGAAATTTCCATTTTGGTTAAGCATCTCTAAATGTAATGGTACATACACAGCATACATACCACATAAGTTTTTGTTAGAAAATTAACATTTCACTGATAATCTCATGTTGGCTTGATATGAACCTCTTATTATAAATATTTGGAGAATAAGAGAAAGGTATATGTTCAAATCTGAAAGAAAATATTACTATCAACTATCTCAGCTTTATGTTTTCATATACTGTACATTTGAATACATTTAACACAGCATGATATTAATAACAAATGGTCATTATTTTATTTTTAAATTTAGTTTTGTACCAAGAGCATCATTTAATCAAAATCCTTATTGTCTTATTTCTGAAAACCTAACTTTTGGAAAATTACCAATGTAAACATATTGTTAATAATCTATTTTGTTCAATATTTATTGGAGTGTCTCCTATAAGGCTATGGAGATATTGTGGCTCCTTATTAATGAATAAAAACTAGTTAATGTTATTCTAGGTAGCTGCTTTTTTAACCTATCAATTGTCCTAGCCAACAGTCTCTTTTCACTAAGGTTGTGTTTAGTTAACTTAAGACCCATGAAATTTAAGCCTCAATACTTAACATATTAAATATGAATAAATGAGTTATAATATATGAGCAATAGGTATTACACTTATTAAAGGAATTTTGACATTATTTTTACCAGTCTATTGTCTTGGTGGAAGCATATCTTTAATTTGGATGACATTTATCTTTAAACTTTAAAATTACATTACAGCCAAACACTTCAAAAATCCAAAAATCTGTGCCAACCAGATAGCTCAATGGATTAAAGAGACTATTTAGGGAGAGGCAGGGATTGGATTTCAATCCCTGGTGTGCTGAGCCAGCTGTGCCCCTGGGGCGCAGTGAGACTGTGATTGAAACTGGGCATGGTGGTGTGTGTCTGTAATCCCAGTGCTTGGGAGACTGAAAACAGGAGGATCAAGTACAAGTCTGATCTGTATAGTGAGAACCTATAGACCATGTACTAAAATCATTAAAAAATAATAATGATAAATTTTAAAAAGTCTAAAAAGAAGAAAAATATTTAAGCTAATAGAAAACAGCTGTTTGTATATTGGACAAAGATAAAAACACACATAAGATAATCGACTTACAGGCCAGCCAAATAGCTCAGAGGATTAAAGCACCTGCTTAGGCAGATGTGGGGGACAGGGAATCCCAGGCCCTACCCCCAGTGTGCACTGAGATGGCCACTGAGACTGGGGGTGGTATCATGTGCCTGTAATCCCAGCTCTTGGGAGGCTGAAAACAGGAGAATCACTATGAGTCTGAACTATGTAGTGAGACCCTGAACACCCTGTACCAAATACACTTTAAAAAACAAAAAGACAATTGGCTTATAAAATCAGAGTGCACCCAAATATATTATAGGTATATCATAGCAAAATTACATTACAAAGTTTTTAAGTTTGTAAATATAAAAAGACTAGTCAGAGCTTTTTGAAGGTCAAGTAGCAGAGACCTCTTATAAGAAGAATTTGAGAAACATAAAAACCTCTTATTTATAGTTACTATATTTGTCTTGTAGGTCTAATACAGTGTACCAAGTTTGAATGGGAAGAAGAGTATGAGAATTAGAAACAGCAGGGTGGAGAAGGACAGCCTCAGCACTGACAGCTCCCAAGTCCTGGGCAGGACAACGTTTATTTGTCCTGGGCTTGGGTCCTGGCAAGAGCATATTCCAGGAGGACTAACACTTCCTCAATAGACCTGACTCAAGCAGTATTTGAATGTGGGTTTTTATCCCCTTTTAGCTTTTAGGGCCACTGACAATGGTCTCAAACAAACTGGCTTCTCATGTCTCACTAACTCCATGATTCCTGGGGCTTTGTGAATTGACAGACCTCGGGGGTTATCTTCTACCCAAGTCTTTGGAAAACTAAACACTCTCTGGTGTGCAGGTGAGGCCACTGGCTAGGTAACTATTGACAAAGCTGCACCAGAATCTATCAAAGTCTAACAGGCTTCTCATTACATCGGCAGTTAATGCCTCGGGGCTGAGAGGCAGAGACCCACAGCCTCATCAACACGAAACTTTCTTGGATTCCCTCACAGACACTTGCTTCCTTTCTCTCTCCAGCAGCTCTGGACACCATCACTTGAAATGTCCCTTCCCTCGCTGCAATAGGCACACTGGTCTGGATGCAGGGAGCAGGACGACCTGTGCCTGGGTCCTGACTGGCCCTCCTTCCTCTAGGCTGCCACCGCCACCTTCGTCTTTGCCTGTCTATATTTCCATTGTGCATCCTCTTTGTTACGAAACACTTCTGAGCAATTTTCATTAACTAAAACAAATTAATTCTTGCATATTCTTCTCACTTTTGCAGCTTTTTGCAGGTATATGGGGCTGGCTGACAAGAATGGAACCAGACAAAGACTCTTTTTTTTCCTCCTCATTATGGCATAGGCTAGGGGTGGCCCAGAAAGCCGTGGACTCAGAATCCCTTTCTTGCACCATAAATGGAGGTCACTTGCCAAGGCAGTGAAAGGATTTTTGAGCAGCAGTCTCATCTAAAAGAGCAGGGTATGTAGGGTGGCAGCAGTGCTGGGAGTCCCCCCACACACACCCCAACACACACACACACACTATGTGGCCTGCTGTCTCCTGTCAGCTTGAGTGCCCAGGTAGATTGCAGAAGGAGGGGATGAAAGGCCCAGGGAAGAATGTGCCATCGGCCATTCCCACATCACATACTTTGTCCCAAAGTGATAATCTAGGAGGAAGAAGACAAGGCTGCTTTTGGGACCCATGAGTTGGAGGCCTAGGTGGGGGCAAACAAAAGGTGAGGATAACAAATAGATCTTTAAACTGGCTGCAGGCTGGTGGGAGAGGGTGGTGTGGGACTAAGCCCAGTGTGTGTGGGAATGGAGGGGCTAGAGGGAAGGGCAAAGGGGGAGCAGAAGGAGAGGAGATGGAAACCTCAGATGCTGAAGGGTGAGGGACAGATGAGGAGGAAGCAGAGGATGGGTAGGAGCTGAGAACGCCAGAAGATGAAGGGTAAGTGACAGACATGTGAGGGAGGTGATGCTGGGTGAACTAACTGATCAGAGGAGAGTCAGGGGGCTGAGTGGGTTGTGGGTACAGGACAGGGCACAAGCAGGAGGAGGAACATCACCAAGAGGGTCCTGAGGAGGATCGGGTAAGGGGTGAGCAGTGTGGGCCAAGCCAAAAGTATTTGGGTCACCCCATGTGTTTGAAGAAGGGAAAGGTGTGTTCTGAGAGCAATAAGGGCTTTTAAGGATTTCTGGCCATTTGCTGTTTGATAACATGAACTGTCTAGGTCGTGAGTGATCCAAGGGTCAAAAGTCCTCCCTTTAGGCCTTTGGTTGCCAGTGTCAGGTTTAGATTCTGGCCAAACGATCTGGCAATAAAAGATTAACTTTTTGGGTTTTGCATTCTCCTGGAGACTGGAGGAGCCAAGATTATGAAAAAGACTCCCCAAGAGTGTGTCTTTTGGAGGCTAGAAAGAAACATTTCCCATAGTGACTGAATTTGAGGTGAGCCAAGAGACATGGTGAAAATAACCTGAGTCACAGTCTTCAAAGGGGTCATCACCTGTCTTGCAAGTATTACTACAAGGGAACCCCAACACCTGTTCTCACTGACCATCCCCAGGAGAGCGGGCGTCCCCAGGAAGGGAGGACAACTACCCTGCCTCAAGGTGTAGGGCAGCAGCCCTGCCCAAGGAACATGAGGCAGCATCACCTGTCCAAGAAATATACAGTGTATTTCCCAACATAGGAAAACCTTGAGGTGAGGTGGCTATAAATTATTTATAGTTAGTTAATAAGATTACAAGTGTAGTCCTTTAGGTAATATTGATCCAATGCAGAATCACAAGGTGTGTATGTGGTGGGAAAAAACTATGGTCACCAAAACAAACTATTTCTTAAAGATTGGAGTTGAATATGTACTTTTTTGTTTAGTTTCATCTTTTCTGTTTTAATCAATTTCCTCTTGATACCATTTTTTCAATTGTAGTGAATACATTTCACTTTTGAATAGAACCTAAAAGTTTTTATGGGTCTTTTAAGATGAAGATGTGGCATTATTTTATAAGAAGTATCTTGTATCTGCAGGCAGAGGGAGCACCATAGGGAGGGGAAGCGGGATGAAGGCCTCACTGAGCTTTACTAAAAATTAATAAGACAGCTTTGACCTCTGCAGCCAGACTCAGGCAATTAGAAGGGCAAAGGAAGCTAGATGCTTAAGAAATTAGAAAGACAATGACAGCTAAATTTGAACAATTAGGATGATAAAGACAAAAGAGCTCCGGACCAGGAAGTTGCTAGGTAGCACAATTACCCTAAGAATTGAAACTACTCTCTACTTAATGCTTTAGCTTAAACAATCCATTTTAAAGTGCCTACCTACAGTCTTACTCTTCAGCCATGACAGAAAGGTCACATGGCCAGAAAAAAATCCAAGGTTAGGATAAAAGAGGAGCCAACGAGGCAATTAGATTCTAAGAGCCTACTTGGGGATAAAGCTCTCAATAAATGGAGCTGCAGAAAAGAGATTAAAAGCAGTTAGCTCTCCAGGGATGGGGAGATAGCTCCTCAGTGTAGCCCTTGCCTGGCCAGCATAAGGCCCTGAGTTCGGGCATAGGTACCCTGTGTGCCATGCGGGCAGTGAGTCTGGGCTGTATAGTGTATCAAATAAATAAGTTAATTAATTAATTTTTAAAAATTTAAAAAGAAAATCAAGCAGTTCACTTTTCAATTCTTCCCACTCCTCCAAAGTAAATGTCCATTATTTCTTTTCACTTCCTTCTCCCTCTTCAACTAGATTGTCTTCCTTTATTTTAAACCAGTTCTTTAGTTCATTGCTGATTCTGAGTTTAGGACTATAGGAGCCATGTAGTCCAGCAAAGCAGTGGCGTGGTGCAGCAGAGCAGTGCCGTGTTGTCCATCCCTGAATGTTACAGTGTGCCACAGTGGGGCACGGTGTGCAACGCTGCTGGATATGACCCTTCTACAAAGCCCTGTGTGCGCTTTAATTAGGAACAGCCTCTACTGGGAATATTCTTCTCATCCATCTTGGGGTTTGTGTTTCAGCTCTTCCTTATTTTATTTAATACAGGGGGTGGGGATTACTTATTTATTTACATATTAGTATATTTAGAGTAAAGAAGAAATAAATCTATTGTAAAGGGCAATTTGCTCTGTCTTGGCAGGCTGCACTAGTTTCTGCCTGAAGCAAGGAAGAGTCCCTGCTCCCTCCTCCAGCCCATACTACGTGTTAACAGGCTCCTGGGGTGGCACGGCTTCACAGTTCTCTAAATCTGTAGGCGCTCTGTCCCCTCTTTTGCCCTGCTGTACTGGGACTTCACTCCCCAGTCTGTGCACTTATAGCCACCTCCAGGCCTCAGGTTAGAGTCCCTGCCTGAGTGAGCCTTGCCCACGGCTCAAGTTGTAAGCCTGTCATGTTTTAGTAACTGTCTTTGTGTGAGCTTGTCTTTTCTTCCTCCCCAGGACAAACTGTAATAACCTTTGTAACACCATCTCTTGGGCTAAGAACTAATGGAACATGAGCTCCTCTGAGCCTGGCTAGCCAAATAAAAATCTTTCTCCACCTCTTCAGGAGTGCAGGAGTTCCTCACACCAGAAATTGTTATCCTGTTTTCCACAGCAGGAGCACACAGTGCCTGCATTGCTTGTGCGGAGTTGGTACACATGCATAACATATTTTAATTCTTTCTTAAATTTCCGGTTCCTCCCTTCCTTCCATCTCTTGATCCACTTCTCATTTGTTATCTATATTTTATTTTCTTTTTTTGATACTGGGATTTTTTTTTTTTTGGTGGGGGGGTGGTTCAGGCTGCGTTCAGGGCAGGTCTGCTAAGGCAGGTGGAGGTGGAGATACAACCGCAGTACCTTGTGCCTGACCACATTTGCATGAGCAGGCACTTAAACAACTGAGTTAACCAGCAGGCCCCAAAATTGAGGACTTTTTTTGTCTTTTTTTATTTTAAAGAGGAAAAAACCCCATAATTTATAAATAAGATAGTAGGAGGCTAACAATTGTTAATAAATTGCACAGTGTTATCTTTAAATTAGTTACTCAGAATATAAGATATGGGCATTTAATTGTTAAAAAAATATTAGCACAAATCTTTCTTTTTAATGAACTAAGAGAAATTGCAAATATAACTAATATATATTGCTTTTCTCTTTTCTCCAATCCCACATCCATTTCTCTTTCCTTTTGAAGTTTCTTTGCATATTACAATATCTCTTGTATATATTGGATCTCATTTACTCTTGTAGCTTCTCATACCATGTACACAATACGACGCTTACAAATGTGCATCTGATTTATTTCTATGAATATGGTCTCAGGTTGCATCCATCTATCTATAAAAATCCCCAGTTCATTCTTCTTTATACTCCATGTATATATTAGACCACATCTTTTTATCCGTTTCTCAGCTGATGGGCATTTGGACTATTTCCAAGACCAAGCTACTATAAACTTGGATGCACATATATAATTGTGGTATAATGTTTTTAATTCTTCTAGAGAGATACCCATGGGGGCTGGGGAGATGGCTCAGTGGAATAAGTGCTTCCCTGGCAAGCATAACGGCCTGAGTTCAATCCCCAGTTCTGCCAGAAATAAAAATAAAAATAGAGAGATACTCATGAAGAGGGTAGCTGGGTCAAATGAGACATCCAATCCTCATTTTCTGGGGAATGTCCACACTGATTTCCACAGTGATTATACCAGTCTACACCACTGCCAACAGTAGAAAAGGGTTCCTTTTCCCTCACATTCCTTCTAGCATTTGTTATTTGTTGATTTCTTGATAATAGCCATTTTCTCCAGAG
The DNA here is from genome assembly GCA_002564285.1 of Tympanoctomys barrerae. Taxonomy (NCBI): domain Eukaryota; kingdom Metazoa; phylum Chordata; class Mammalia; order Rodentia; family Octodontidae; genus Tympanoctomys; species Tympanoctomys barrerae. The sequence goes on from NDGN011474005.1 coordinate 10,151, forward strand.
TGAGATGAAATTTCAGTGTTGTTTTTATTTGCATCTCTTAAATGACCAGTGATGCTGAACATTTTTTTCATATATTTATGATTATACTTAAATTTAATACAAATTTCCATTTGGATTTTCTCATCAGCGAAGTGCGTATATGCCTCAGATGCCCAATTTTGGAATTGGGTCTTTAAATTTGGGAGGTCTGATTTTTTTTCAGTTCTTTGTATGTTCTTGATAGTAATCCTTTGTATGATGAACAGCTGACAAACATTTTTTTTTCTTCTCATGCCATAGGTTGTCTCTTCACTATGTTGGCAGCTGTTCTTGCTGTGCAAAAGCTTTTTTTTTTTCTTTTCTTTTTTTTTGCAGAACCAGAGATTGAACTCAGGGGCCCTTGTGCTTGCCAGGCAAGTGCTTATTCTACTGAGGCATCTCCCCGGCCACTGCAAAAGCTTTTTAATAAGGTGAGGTCTCAGTTGTTGATTCTTTATGATAGTTCCTGTGCAACTGGGGTTTTATTTGTAAAGTATTTGCTTGCAGAAATGTCTTCAATTTTCCTAGTGTATCTTCCACTAGATTTAATGTTTCTGTTTTAATATTTATATCTTTGTTTCATTTTGAATTTAATTTACTGCATGTGAAAGATAAGGTCCAACTTTAATCTTCAGCATATGCAGAGCCAGTTTTTCCAGCACTGTTTATTAAAGAGGATATCTTTCTTGCAGTGAATGTATTTGGCTTCTTTGTCAAAGATAAGGTGACAGAGTATGTCTAGGGTTTTCCTACATCTTTTAATCTGTTCCATTGAACTTGATGTCTTTTTTTAAATTTCCCCCATAGTACTGTACTGTTTTTATCAGAGTTGCTTTATAGTATAATTTCAAATCAGGGTTTGTGATGTCCCTCCCTTTTCTTTGTTGCCCAGAATTGCCTTTGCTGTTCTAGGTCTCTTCTGGTTCTAAATGAATTTTAGGATCATTTTCTCTAATTCTATAAGATATGCTTTTGGAATTTTGATCAAAAATGCTTTACTCTTTCTTTATTCCCTGGCTTTCTCATGTAAGACAAGACATGTGATATTTAAGTGCGTGAATCTTATTTCATTTAAGATTATGGTCTCAAGGTGCAATCATTTCCTTACAAATGTCTCAAATTTATCTTTCATTATTTCAGAGTATTAAATTAGGTAGATATAGACATTGGGTGGCTTCTTGGAATAGAATAGAGTAATACTTTCTAAAACACTGATATTTTTAATTATATGCAATACATTTTATGAAGTAAAATTTTCATAGTTAAGTTATTTGAAAAAGTCAATAAGCTAATGAGTAAAACAATTATGGAATTGTTACACATTTGAAATTAACTTGTTTTATATATTAAAAACATGGATAGCTGTACTTATATACTTAGGTAAATATTATTCCTATTATTAAAGGACTTGATCATATCCAAAGTCACTTTGAATTCTACATGTAGGCATTCTCTTTGGCCTAATTTTGGTTATGTATGTATTTAATAAGGTATATATTTATGTTAAAATGTTAAGCATCCTCACACTTTTTGAAATCTTAGATTCATTGGAAAATTATCTTTCTCATAAATTATAACATATAGTTGTGTCAATTTCTAAGGAAACTTAAATATTAAGCTTTCTTTTTTGTGACTAAAAAATCGATTTTTTGATTTGTAGGTGTCTCCAAATTTTGATTTAATAGGCCCTAAATGATTCTTGACAAGTAAGTAGAAAATGCATATTTTAGGAGCAATAAGATATGTGATACCTGTGAGGACAACTATAATGAAGGAATTTTTTTTTCTAGAAAGAAGTATGTCAGACTTTGGAGGACAGAGGTATCCATCTTTAGTCCAGATTCTTTATCCCAGTGAAATTTGATACTGGTACTGTTTATAGCCTGGAAAGAGCTCAGTGAGTGGAAAACCCCAGAAAGCTCATTAGAATAATAATTGCCCAATACTTCTCAGCCTTTTCTAAAGACAGAACACTTCATGTGGTAGTCATAAGAGTACTGTTATCATTTACAAGTGGCCGTTAGCAAGAACTCTCTAAGAAAATGTTCACTTATACCACAATTTCCAAATAATGAAAATAATACTTCCCTCCCAGTGGAGTACATTTTAAAGTAAAACTTAAAATAAGACTTAGGGAGCTGTCAAAGTTACTGCCTGGAATCATAGATCATGGATAAGGGCTATTTATTCAGCACATTTAACATTCTTAAATAACAATTAAGCTTGTGATCCTATTCATTCTATATAATAAAACTTATACTAAAGTACAATTGAAATGCTGGGTACAGGGATTAAGGGGCCAATTTAGATTTCTTTGCACAGTAATCAAATATTTGCTGTAAATATTCTCTTAATTTCAATATGCATTGAGAACCAGGTTGTGATTTTATTGCTTTTACCTACACAGCACCAAATTTCTCTTATTGTAGTAAGAGAAATGATTTTCCTTTGGAGAAAGTCTTCTTTTTTCTAGAAGTTCATGTTGTACTGGGAGAGACTTATTCTTTCTGCTGACTAAAGAGATGGAGTTATAACTAATTCAGTGATTTATTAAGAAGGAGCCAATAAATCAGTATGAGCAGTGTCAGTCATACTTGAAACATTTATGAAGGCGTAGACAAGAAATATGCCTTCCCGTTGGGTAGCTAAAGTGGCAGAACACAAACCAGAAGTTTGTGAACCCTGGCATGAGCTACTTACCAAAAAAATAAGCCTAGCAAAAAGGAAAACAGAAGTGGTACTAATAAAGACAGGAAATGTGTCATTCAGACATGAGTTCTACATTCAACCATATTTGTCCCATACATTGTTAAAGCCAATTTGAAAGGGGGTTCTTCATTTGCAAAAGGATAACTCATGCCCTGTACATTATCTTCCATTATAAGATCATAAAAATAAAAACATAATGACTTTTAAGCTCAGATAAGGGGCCAGGAGACAGCTCAGCAGCTTAAGCATCTTGATCTCTAATACCAATAAATAAATAATTCAAATGATTACAATGTCAACCCTAAGAAATAGTAATTAGATACAAATATTAGTCCTTCCAAGAGCAGAGTTTTTTTCATTGTATCAGCACCAAAGAAAGTACCTAGGGGCTGGAGAGTTAGCTCAGTAGAATAAGTACTTGCCTGGCAAACTCAAGGTCCTGAGTTCAATCCCCAGTTCTGCAGAAAGAAAGAAAGAAGGAAAGAAAGAAAGAAAGAAAGAAAGAAAGAAAGAAAGAAAGAAA
>NDGN011474016.1:0-24017 GCA_002564285.1 Tympanoctomys barrerae
GAGCTGGCCACACACACACACACACACACACACACACACACACAAATGAATAAATAAATAAAACTTTAAAAAAAAAGAGCAAACACTTGCCCAATCAGCTCCAAGCATTGACAGAGGTGGGTAAGCTCAGTGGGTGTGAGCTCCGGGGCAGCAGCTGGGGAGCCCTTCTCCTCTTGGTGAGCAGACTCCCTGGTTGATTCTGTGGTCATGAGCAGCAGCATTTCTGTCTGTGTTAATCCTGCACTGCGCTTGTAACCAGCCCACTCCTGTCATTTACCTCCACCGTTTTTATTGTGCAAACCAAGAAGCTGTCTGCAGATTAAAAAATTTTCCATTTTCTGATTTGCTTTGCTTTGTCTACCCCCAGTACATGTCTGGCAACAACACAGGCCACTGAGATTCCTCCTTTCTTGTGGGGGAAATGTGGAAATCTTTATGCGTATGTTGGGACTAAAATAGGATATTTCAGGAGAGCTGGTTTGGTAAGTCACTGGCTCCACTTTCTCTCTTCTTGAGAGAAATCAGGCCCAGGGCCCCACAAAACAGCCACACTGGGCAGTATGTCTAGTTGGAAAAATGAGAGGCTGACTGCATGGCAGGTAAATGTGTAAAGTTCAGAGTCCCAGAGAACTGGATTTGGATCATGACTTTGTGCATTACAAGCTATAAAACCTGGGGCTTTCAGATCTCAAACACCTAGTTCATCACCCTGGCAGGTGTGTGTGTGTGCGTGCATGTGTGCTGTGCCTCAAGGACGTTTTGCAAGGGAAGTTCCTGGTTCAAGGGCACAAAATAGAAACTACTATGATCATTACCCAGTACGAATAGGAAAAATAATTTATATTTGTATAGTGATAGTATAGCTATTATTATCTAATATTAGTAAATAATTTATAGTGCTAATTGAGACTATAGAAATAACAATGGTTATCATTACATAATACCTTAGTAATATTATGTTACATGATAAAATAATCCAAATGAATATATGAAAATAATAGGATTGCTATCATTACATTTATTTGTTTCGATGCTTGTGGTTATGTGTGAATCTGGTAAACATCTCATACAAAAGGAAGTGGTTGTTTTGGGTTTCTCACGTCACACACGGAAGCCACCATAGATAATGAATACATGACACTGTCCCATTTGCTGGCCTGATCTACATCCAAGGCACACAGATGTGTTTGCAGGTGCTGGGCCAACTTGCCCAGCCCCAACTTGCTCTGATCTCAGTGATCACTTAGTCCTGCCTGCTGTTGGCCCCAGAACTCCGCCAATGCCTGACTCTGCTTTCTTGGGAAGATGAGTCTGTATTTCTGTTGACTCTAAAGAGCACATGCACAAGTAGGCATTCACAGTGCTGGGACAAGGGTCACAGATGCCTCAGGGACCAGCAAGTACCACTCTCGCTACATTGGATAGGGAGTGTGGGGGACACCAGAGTCTCTTGCCCTCCTTACCGTTGAAACACAACTATGCTCAGTAACTATCATCAAGTGACAGTTTTTGGCTCACAATGTATTTCAAGTGCCAAGTCAGGCTTGGCCAAGGACTTGCCTCTGTTTATTTGAGTATACCTTCATGATATTTTCCCTGGTAAAATGTCTGGGCAATTGCCCCACATACTTCTTTCCCCTCATCCCATATTCAGAAAATTTTAATTTTATAGAAATTGAAATAATCAGGTCTCGTGTGTATATTTCCTTTCAAAGAGTTGCAATCCCATCCTTTGAATTCAATGTCCTGTCATATGTACACGGTGCAAAAATAATATAAATAGAGCTTGAGATTTCCCTGGAGCTCGGCCTCCCTTTTCATACCTGGTCTAGCTGAAGTTTGGAGCAAACTAAAAAGAGCCTCATCACCTTCTGCGTTCTCTTTTCTCTCTAGTGGGTTCAAATGCAATTTCTCTGAGCAGACTTGTATCCCTGCTCTCTCTGGCCCTGAATCTGAGAATCTGAGGAATTCTTTGGTGTACACACAGCCACATCCTTTTGACAGACAGTGCAAATTAAAAGATCCGGTGCGGCCCATGAGCCAGGGACCCAAACTTGCCCCTTGGGTTTTCATTTACAGTTAGGCAGTGCAGACGCAATTATTGCTGACAGGGACGCAGAGGCTGGTGGCAGAGTGCGTGTGACAGGAGGCTCATGCCAACCCGTAATTGGGAGGATTATTTTTAATCAGAACATACCCTACAGCCCAAACATTAGAAATCTCCTGTAAAGCCAAGACAGGAAATTAAACACACCAACAATAAGGCTTGGAGCAGGGTGCTGTGTGGGGTGTAATATCTCTAGGCTCTCTGAGGTCCCTGGAGTTTAGGGTAAAAGTTTGCTTCCCTGGAGAAGGAGGTTGGGAGGAGCCTTTCAAAGAAGCAACCATGGAGATGGTACTGGAGCAACCACTGAAGGGCTGAGCACAGCGAAATGAAACACAACAGACAGACTAATCGACACTTACTGCATTTAAACAAGATGACAAGTCAAATAGAAGTCTTGGAGTAGCAGCTACATTTTTATTTCATCAGGAGAAAAGAGCCCCATGGGTTTTTTGTGTTCTGAATTGTATCCTAGACCACCTGCTTGGTGCCAGGCTTCTCAGTGTTGGCTCCAGATCAGGAATATGACATGAAGAGTCTGAGTACCAAAAGGGCTGCTGGTGGCCAAACAGTCATCAGTCTTGGCTGTGTGACTTGAAAGGCTTATATGGAGGGGCAGTGCCAAGAGATCATTGTCTAGGATTTTCATGCTGACCCTCCAAGCAGGGAGGTACCAGCCCTGTACTATAGATAAGACAGTCCCCAAAGCTGGTAGATAACTCCTTCCCCAAAACTCAGTGAGTAGGGGAATAGATCTGGCATCCAAGTCAGTGTCTAATGCTTGTACAACACTGTCATTTGTGAACACAAGAAGGTGCAATGTGAAGGCTGAGATGCCGATGATTTATGTGGAAGGAGACCTGAAGAGAGATGTCGGGGAAGAGTGAGCTTAGAGATGCTAACTGGATTCTTGGAAGGAAAAGTGAGAGCTCTTTTCTGCACTTAGGCATGGGTCAATGCTGGCTCTGAGAAGACATGAAGAATAGGGCACAGTCAATGGCACAAAGAGGCAGAATAGCATCCTTGGGAGGTAGCATAGCCTGTGCAAAAGTATGGGCAGGTTACAGAGTATGCATGTCTCATTTTGGTTTAAAGTTGCTGGGTCCTGGATCTTATTGTTCAGCTCACATATATTCAGCTAATACACAGAGACCAGAGATCTGACCTGGGCATAGAGTGGGAAGCTAAAGGCTTAACTGGGGAGAGTCAATACCTGAAGCCCAAGGATACTCCATGCTATCCTGGCAAAACAGAATGCTTATGTGTGGTTACAGTGGGCAATAGCGCTAACATCTATGGCTCAGTTTGGAAGATAAGCCACAGGCTCACAGTAAAAATGGCACATTGGAAGTCAGGGCACTGTGATCCTGTAGAGAATCTGGAGCTGTGCTAGCCCTTGTGTTCGGCTGACTGAATGGGTCAGATGCTCAAGTGCATTAGAGTCACTCAAGGGCATCCATTCTGTTCTGTGGCTGGGAGTCATCAGCTTCACTTGAGGAGGGTGTTGGCTCCTATCTTGGGGGAATCTCAGTGGCCTTCCTCACCTGGTTTTCTCCTTGCATCCCACATGTGATGATCACTCGCACTTACCTCTCTATATATCACTGTCACCAAATCTTACAAAATAAGATCCAGTAGAGCTGGCTGCAGAGACCTGTGCACCTGTTGAGGTGGCTTCAGGACTTCTCCAAAAGTAGTTTTACTCCAGGCGCTTGATGAAGTCAAGGATGGAGGGGAAATCTGGAGTGTGTGCACCTGGCCACAGCCACGGATGTGGTCAGGACAATTTGCTTACCTCAGTGTGGGGCAGATGAAGAGCCCCCAGCAGGTGTGGGGCCACCTTGGAGGTGGAATCTCACACATGGCTCCTTTGTCTGTAAGCACCAGAAGGCCACTCACACCAGCTTAGTGCTTGGGGACATGTTTTACATGGCCCTGGAAGGCAGGAGGTGGCTGGGTCTCCAAGGGATGGACATCTTGATGCTCTGTCACCGGGCCACAAGGCCACCTCCGCCTCCTCTTGCCCTTCCACACAGCCCCTTACTCTCTTCTTCCTACATTTCCTCATTGTTCTGGGTCCCAATCCTGCATCTTCTGCACATAGGACAAATAACAGAAACCCTATAGGTGTTAGGTTCCCTCTAGTGGAAACTGATAACGCTTAGGAGTGTCTCCCAAGTTCCTAGAGAAAATTGAGCCTCAGTTAAATAAGGTTTTGCCTCTGCTTAAAGCAGCCTTAGCTCATAAGCAAGAACCATGCGCTTCAGACAGAACTTCTGAGACTACACAAGATAGAGACAGGAGTGGACTAGGGAGGTAAACTTAGAGAAACTCTGTGTGCACCTGGACTGTGTCTAAAATGAGCCATGGGAAGATAGAACCTGTCTTAGGTCCTTCCTTCCTCTCTCCATCTCTCCTTCCTTGTCTACATGCTTGTTAAACGCCATCCATGTCCATGGTCCTATGATTAGAGGCAGAGTTAGGAAGGTGAATGAACTCTACCCAGTCCCTGTCTTCCTGGTGCTAACATGCTGATGAGAAAGGTGAATTTTTTAGTCCAGTGTAACCCAGCAACTGTGATAAGGGTATCACAAAATTCTCATGAGTGGGACACTCATGACACCATACAGTAGGGGCGTCCATGGGGGGTGAGCAATGCATGAAAGGTAGTTAGGTATGAGGAGCATTCAGGGTGAAAGACGCAGCAGGTACAGCAGCCCTGTGCAGGTGAGAGTGAAGCACATTCCCGACCTGGAAGGACCATGGATTGGGGCACAAGGATTAGGAACAGCATGACTCTTAATTAATAAATAAACAGTGGTGGAGCTGTAGGACAGGGACACAATATATGGGAATGATGTCAAGTTATAAGGCGTGATTTAAATATATGGTTAATATTTATATTTTTAAAAATTCATAATGGTAAAAGACACATGGCAATGAATACACCACTCAGTGGGATGCTCCTCTTACTTTTTCAATACTTATCTCCTCGCTTTTTGCCATTTTCTGAAGCAGTTCTGGAAGTCCTCTATCATGAGTGTTTTCAACAAGGCAGTATTGAAGAAAAAAAAAAATACTGTGAATGCTGCTGCCCGGTGTCCTCCAGTGGAAAGACAGATTCATGGAAACATTGTGGAGTGTCTTTGTGTACCTTATTCACTGTCTCTGGCATCATGCAACTTCTGGCTCATCCTCAAAATCAAAATAACCATGAAAGATAAAAGCTTTGAATCAATTGATAATATCAAAGCAGCCACGACAGTACAACTAAAGACATTCATGAAGGATGACTTCTACAACCACTTCAGACAGTGGCAAGAACAAAGGGGTGCATATGTTGTGTTCTAAGCCAAGGTGACTATTCTGAAAGAATTAGTTGCCATGTGTTCTTTATTGTAAGATTTTTTAAAATTTCAACATTCAGTGTATATTTTTATTATATGGAGTACCACAAGATAGGCCTTCAGTCAAACAGGAAGCCATTGATATAGGTATTAAGCAGTCTAGTAATGCGGTCCCATTTCCATTTTGTAAAGATTGCTCTGCCCAATCTGTCCAGGGAATGGGCTGAGCTAGGGGACAGGAGGAGACTCACTGCGATCATCCTCAGGGAGGTCATGGGGCAGCCCACAGTGGGTAGCGTGGAAGCAGAACTGTAAGGGCTAGCCTACATAAAAAATTACGGCCACTAATTTAAGCAATGCACAAGATGCTTAAGGTCATCAGCATGGGTGTTTTGAAAGTGTCGACATTGTTAGTTTTTGCATCTCTGTGGGGAGGGTATGGGGATGAAGGAAGTTAAGGCAAGCAATCACCTCTTTCAAGAATTTCATGACTCCTCTGCAACTCTGGAGAGCATTTTAGGATATTAACACTGTCTGGTGTCCTATTGAAGACTGATTCCATTCTTACCATGTGATAATCGTTCCCAGACTTTGTGTATAAAGCAACCCACTTCAAGGATTTAACAAATTTTTATCAAAAAAGGAAGGTAATTTCAACTGTGAGTTTGGCTAAAATCAGGTTGTGGAGGTAAAGGCATCAAGCTCACATGGAAGGAAATTGTTTTTTTTCTGAGAACCAAATAAAGAGTACCAAAGGAGGCCTTGGTGCTCAGGGAAAACCTCTTGCTGGGATGGAGGTCAGGGTCCTCCCTTGGTGCTGTGACTGTTGAGTCAAGGAAGACTCCTCGGCTGTGCAATGTGGTGAACAGTTGCTCAGTGGCGGGGCTCTAACCTGATAGTAAGGCTGCACAGTGAAATCAAGCATGGCCTTGGCCTTCCCAGAGAGCATAGCCTGCATAGGCCTACTCCACAAAGGGTAAAAGAGTACATCCAGGGCTGATTGGGACAAAAGAATCCATACATGGCTACAGCAGTCCAGCCCCTGAATTTGGTCCACCTAGAAAGATCACTGGAGGCCACAGAGAACACTCAGATGGACTTTGAGAATGTTTCCCTGGGGCCAAAGGAGGGTGCTCAGGAAGACAGAAAGACATGGCCAAAGGCTGGAGGGTTCAATGACCTTGTGTTTTCTTGGGAGTTCACATAACTGGATCTCAGAGTAAAGACACGAGTATTAAGGGTCAGAGGGGATAAGAGAGTGGGGCAGAGGGCAAGAAGGTTGTGACAGACTGCGCCTATCACTGATTTTAATAAATAAGAGGTTGCAATTACTATTAATAAAATCCCAATAGAAAATATTAATGAAAATCTCAATCCTAGGTTATATGTGTGTTCTAAGTAGTATATAGGTTCCATTTTTACCAATGTGAAATTTAAAGATAAGTTGCATGACTTGGCCATAGTCAAAATAGCTAGTAGTGCTAAGGATAATAGGAAAGGTAGATGGTTGGATGGATAGAGGGATGGATGGATGGATGGATGAATGGATGGATGACTGCTCTTCATTGACACTGACTCATGAACTTTATTGTTATCAGTTAAAAGAAGTTGCAGCCATCAAAATATAAAGCAAAATGGTACTAAGGCATATAGTATTTCCTCCATCTTTACCAGTTCAAAGCCTTGTTTACTCTCAGGCTTGTTTACAAGTATTTTGTTTACAAGTATTTCCCCCCAAGTATTTTGAAGACATTTGATTTTTTCAGTTTTTTCAGTTTAGTAATATCAGTGAACTCACCAAATGTAAATATCACATTAAAATACAGCATTTTTCTTAATGAATCTGCAAATATTATTTAAAATTAAGCTCTGAACCTTGTGAATTCTATTGATCTTGTGTGTAAATTGAATTGCTATTTTATACAAGTAATTCAATGACCATTGAATCAGGATACCAGATACCTGCAAACCAGTTCTTTCTCTGTTGTTAAAATTTCTTCTCAGAAAAAGAGCAACCTTTAGTCTTGATTTTTGTGTTTGAAAATGGCCTTTCCTTTGACTCACTAAATTATATGAAACTTTATTGGTAGTATTAAGTTTATCTTATATTAATGAGCATACTCCTTACTCCTTCTGAGTAGGTGATGGTAGGTACACTTGCGAAATTTAGTTCTCAAGTGGCCCCTTATGTCGTCGCACTACTTATTACAGAAAGAAGTCACTGCCATTTCTGAACTTTTGACTATAGCATAATTAAGTTTTGTAGACTCCTATAGTTCCAGAGTTGAAAGGAGATTTAGAGATATTTCCTCCAACCTAACTCTGTGCTGACAAATCCTCAGTAGTATCTCTGAAATGTCAACTTCTATTCTTTTCTTGATATGTTCTAAGATTATAGGACATAGTGATTGTAGGTTTGGTGTGTAGGAGCCCAGGTTCAGATCCAGGCTCCTTTGTTTTCTGCAACTTGATTGAACTATTTGAGGCCCATTTTCTATGAGAAAATAATCACTCTTTTGTTGGGATGTGAACAGACATAAAACTTGAAGTTCTTATTTGCTTTTTTTTTTTTTTTTTTTGATAAGTGATACTGGGGATTGAACCCAGGACCTTTGTGTTGTGATACATCCCCAGCCCTCTTCTTTTTTATTTGAAATTTTTGAGACCACAATGTCTCACTAAATTACTAATTTGCTCAGCTTGGGTTCAAGCACATGATCCACCATGGCAAATTTCCAGAGTAATGGGTCTCAGATATGTGACACCATCATCTTCATCATCATCATCATCATCATCATCATCATCATCATCATCATCATCATCATCATCATTGTCATCATCACTGTTGTTAAAATTTGCATTACAGCCAGGCTCTGTTTTGGTAGTTAACCAAGCCTGCTCTGATAAAAAAAGATGCACCCCTGACCCAAGGGAGCATCATAAATACTAACGTTTTCTCTTCTTTTCTTCCTCAGGAAACTGGTCAGAGAACTCATGCAAGTGGCACTTACAGCTTCCTTGATCAGACTCCACATTCAGTAAGTGCAACTTATTGTGAACGTGTATTACATAAACATGTGGTCTATGGACAGCTCTCTTGTTCAGGCCTGCAGTTCTCATAGAAATTCATCTGCCTGTGTCTTTTTCCTCTCTACTTCACTGGATTCAGAAATAAGAAGGGGGGCTGCTAGGCCGACCCTCCTCCTTAGTGTCATCGCCCACTCTGCAGCACCCAGAGTATCTGTAGGTTCACTGTGCCATTATTTGTTATGACTCATTTTTTTCCCTTGTTCCCTAGTTTTTCTCATCCTGAGATATCATGTCTCCTTCTTCCAATCACATGACCCTGTCACTAGAAAGAAATACCAGCACACAGAGATCTGTTTTAAAGACCACGTAACTCTGGAGGCATTTAAGAACGATTCATTTGACTCCTTTTTTAAAATGTGTGTGACTACTATCTAAAAATTACTACAGAAAATAAATGCTGTACTTCAAGATGCCATGGCGCATTTTAGAAATTTCATTTGTTTTTACGCAGCGAGCACTTTTCCACCGTTCGCCTTTTCATTGCATACAAAGACTTCATTTGTGGTGCAATTAGCAGTATTTGACCAATTTTGCTAGTTCTTTTTGTTCATGTACCCTCGTGTCAGAGAGCAGCACCTCCACAGAGCCTCTGACATTGGCTGTCCTCGCCAGTAACCTATCAGTCAACAATTTATTTTATGAATAAAACTGCATTGATTTAAGAATAAATATCAAAACTTGGAAAGATTAACAAGAAAATATTGATTTTTTTCAAGGTGTAGGGAATTGTTTAATGTGTTTTACCTCTGAGTGCTATAGAATCTAATTTGATTCATCACATAATGTCATGCCATAAAGGGTTCAGGTAGACTTGGGGTTTGGGGAGCTCCAATCCTGGAAGAGACTGATCAAAGGGAGTTCTTTTGCCCTCACCTCAGCGATTTTGTCCAGCTGCTCCTTCTGCTGTGGAATTTGCATATGCAAGTAGGGACCAGGAGGAGGAGGCAGAAGGGAAGAGACGGTGCATTAGCTGTTCACTACCTCAGAGTGACTTCCTGTAACCCTGATCAGCTGAAGCGTGTATCACACAGGAGATTAGACTCAGGCCTTTGTTCCAAATAATAAAGGAAGTTCCATCTCTAATTCCCTAACTGCCACATCTATCTTTTCAAGCCTTTCAAGTTCAGGATTCACAGCATTGTCTCAAAACGGTAAGGTTTTGTTAAGTAAAAGGGAGGGGGATGGTTTGTCATGAAGCCTGTTCAAATCCATTTGGTGTGAAGTTAAATAAGCTTGTTGCTTTCACTTTTCCTGTGGCAAGCAGCATCTTTCTCCTAGATCCTTTGCTACACTAGGGGCAGGCAGGAAGGGACAAAGAAAGAAAAGTTTTAGAGAGGGGTTTTTAGATTACATATGACCCTCCCTGTCCCTGTCTTCCAAACATGACACACTTGCTGCTTCTCAGAGAGAAATTCATGTTCCAATCTTGTGCTGGGGCTGAAGCCTCTAACCTAAGGGAAGTTCTGGTCCCCAAGATAATTAGCACACTGTTGTAAGGGAACTCATGTTAATTTGTCTATGCATATGGTATTTCATATCTTCAGCTGCAGTCTAAAAATGAAAAAAAGTATTACTTTGCTGCCCAAGCCAGCAAGTAGATATGATAATTTGAAAATAAATTTTGCAAAAGGAGGTAACATAAAATGCCTTATGGAGGAGGTTGAGGGGTACTGCCCAGTCTCAGTGTGCCTAAGCGTTTCTAATGCTTTCTCTGCGTTGGCAGCGTCTCTGATGCTAGAAAGCTTGTCTAATGCTAGGGTGCTGCAGAGTGGGAGATGACACTAGGGAGGAGATCACTTCTCCTAGAAGGAAGATAAGGTTAGGGGCAGTTGCTTGGTTAGCAGGCAGTCAGAGAACCTGGCTTCTGAGTTAACTCTATAACTTGACCTTCCTTGGGTGTTCTTTACCTGAACATGTGCAGGAATAGCTGTTAAGAAAACCACTGCACTTTCTTCTGGGACTTTACTAGGAGCAATGAATTTGCATTTGGAAGTTGCATGTCTGACACTGGGCCTCAAGTACTGTGGATGTCTTGCTTTGCTCTGAGTCAGAGTTTTAATATTTCCATTCAGGGTTCTAGAATCAATTTTCATTTCCTATTTCCAAAGTTTACTTATCATTCATTGTTTGAGTTTTCCTAGAATGTTCATTTTGTATGGGGACTCTCTGACCCCAGACGGGCCATTGTATGCATATAGAGTTCAGTCACATGAACCAGCATCTATTTTCTGGCTCCATATTCTTTTATAATCTTATTGATATGGAGAATGAAATTCCCAACCTGAAAGATTCCTAGGATGAGTTTGTGTTCTCTAAAAACAAACAAAAATAATAATAATAATTTTAAGAACAACAGAGCTCAAGAGCAGAATATATTTATTGGGTGAGAGAAAGCTTCTGTCCAAGAGAGGGACAGAAGGGGACCTGAGTAGGTTGCCTAGGAACTTGTCTTTTCTAGAATTTTTATAGAATAAAACCACGAGGTGAGGGTCTATGGTCGGAAACATGGGAACTTGCTAGGTGATCATGAGGTGGGACAAAACTATGGTCAGCCAACAAGATAACAAGTATAATTGCTCAGGTAAAATTGATTACATCGGGATCAAATGGGAAATCCACAGACTTTGCAAGGAGACTTGAATACAGAACAGGGGCTTTTCCTGGAGGGGGTTGGGTTAGTGACTCTTCCTGGCTTTTTCAAGGTGATTGATACCTATTTAGAGTAGCAATTGCTGATGTCTGTCCCTAAGGAGGTATGTGGCTGTACCTGCTGAATCTTTCGTCTTGAGGTCTGGCCCACGGAGGGAGCGTCTGTTTCTTCCACAGTTGCAAGGTATCTTGTCTTCCATATTGGTGCTTTGAGGGTCCAGCCCTGTCTGACTGCCTGTAATGTTTCTATGTACCTCAACTGCCTACACCATTACGATCTAAAAGGGATATTACAGGAAGCTCAGATTAGCAGAATTATTGGTTTGATTTATACCTCAAAGTAGTTTTCTACAACTTGTAAATTTAACTTCCAATAGAAGGTGTCCTTGACTTTCTTCTCCTATGAAATTATATTTTCATGTCATACTATATCTTAATTATAACTAATGAATTATTTGAGAAAATTATTTAACATTTGTCTTTCTCTGTAGTTCAGTGCTATCCAATAGAACTTGTTTATATGGTAAGAGCAATCTTTTGAACGATCTTTATTGGCATCTTAATAAAATCATACATATTTAAGAAACATAATACAATATTCATGTATATATTTATACACACTGTGTTCTTGTTCTTTGGTCCCAGGAATCAAACTTAGCACCTTGAGGTTACCAGGCAGGAGCTGTGCCACTGAACTATATCCCTGGCACCAATACCCTGTGAAATGTTTACCATGTTCAGGTTAATTAACATACCTATCACCTCACATAGTTACCTTGCTCAGAGTAGGTAACAATATTCCTTGTGCCATCCTGCATGGTTACCACAAGCCGCAAGGAACAAACTGAGTGCTTGAAATGTGACTAACATAACTGAGCGCTAGCTTTTAAAATTTAATAATTTTGAAGTTTAAATACATAGAGCAGGGCAGGGCAGATACCTCTGAGGTCTAAGTGCCTGCCTGGCAAGTGCAAGGACCCAGGTTCAATCCTTGGTACTGCATGCCTTGCTGCCCTGGAATCCCACATGCACCATGTAGGCCACCAAAATCAGGCATGGTGGCGCATGCCTATAATTCCAGTACTGAAGAGGTTGAGACAGGAATATCGCTACAAGTCCGAACTGAGTAGTGAGACCCTGTATCAAAAGTAAAGCAAACAAACAATAACAACAAAGAAAAAAACCACAGAGTTAGTAATGACTACCTACTATATTAGACAGGGCAGCTCAACTAGAGGCCTTTATGAATATAAGGCTAGGTGTGAATTGTCCATACTTAAGCCTAGGCTGACACTTAAGCTGCTAGGGATAAATTAGGATGCTGATCAGTGAAATATTCCTGTCCCAAGCCCCCAGTGTTCTCTAACCCCTTCCCTCCCATATGCCCTTTCTACTGATGTTTACATTTGGTGCAGAACCAAAGGGCCTGAGGTCCTGGATGTTGCTCATTGCCCTCCATGCACTCATCCTGAGCGGCACCTGTCCTGTGCTGACTGCTCCATGCATGTCTCCTCTGATTATATCCACTGAGGCTGCCTATTGCTGGGCCAGGGAAGACCATCGGTCCTTGCCAGATTCCTTGGTGCTAGAACACATAGCTGGATACAGGAATGACTAGGTGATGTGTGCCTCTCATCTTTGTGTGGAGTGTGGTGAAGAGGGAGAACCGAGACTGACACTAGACAAGAGACCAGCATAGGTCTTTATACCACTTGATATATTGTGTCAACTTGAGAAGTTTAGAGGTTTAATTAAGTGACTCAGCAGAGAGCCAGGATTCTTAGATGCAAGCATCCTTATCCTGTGCAAGAGGAGGATATGGACATTTTGTGAATTCTACACCTCAGCCCCCGGGGTAGCTTGTTTACCATATAAGAGGAGGGAGAGAGGCTGGTCAGAAGCCACAACTGCTGCCCTTCCCTTTGCTCTTCCTACTGTTTTCTGCTGCCATGAATGGCTGCTCTCTGCCATGAGCCACTCTGCACAGGAGCCAATCGAATATAGACTAAAACCTCCACACACTGTGAGCTAAATAAAACTTTCTTTCCTTAAATTTGGGTGCCAAGCATTTTGTCCCAGCAAGGAGTGAAAAGTAACCAAGACAGCCTTCCTTATTGCTGTCATTGTTTACTCAGTATTTTTTGGGGGGGCGGGGGCAGGTTTCCACTTCTACTCTGATAGATCTAGAATAACAGAATCCAAATCTATTACCACATCCTAGAATCATGTGCAAAGAAGATTACACCTGACTTTCACTAACTTCTGCCTGTCACTTCCTGGCTTGATGTGCTTGACACTCGAAATCAGATCAAGCTCCACTCATTCACCCAAGGACGCTGCTCTTCTCCTACCTACTTTGGTGTGAAACTTCAGTCATCAACATTGCCTTGTTCTGCATCTAATAATGACAGTTGGGGAAGCCTGTGATCTGCCCTCCTAAAAGCTCCCTTCCTACCTTCTGTTCTCCTGACTCACATGTCTATGGAGCCTTCCTCAGCGCCCCTCATGGGTTCTCCCCAACATATTGAGTGACTAACTTTCCTGAAACACGAATGTTATCTAGTTAATTGTTCAATAAGCTAGTTTCCAAGTAGCACTTCATCTACTGTCTGTGAATCCCAAATACTTCTGATTCCAACCTTGCAGGTTGCTCTTTTGAGGACTAAATGTGTGTGTTTCCCACATTCCAATTCTTTGTACACTTGCTCTCACAGTCTGGGGTCTACCTCCCTATTCTCTTGGTTTGCACTCTGTGAAGATATCTGTTAATCCCTCCTAATAATGAATGTATGTCATCTGCGTTCTTCAATTCCTTGGGAGTTCCTTGTAGCATAACACTAAGATGACTCCATACGAATACATTAGAATCTGGGCTTACATAGGACAGCTGAGAGAACAATAGGGTGGACAACATGATGAAGGACAATAATTCTCATTAGGGAATGTAGTCCTCTTGAGTTACAACTCAGAGGCACATGAGCTGGAAATGGCAAAGGTCAGGGGGCCTCAGCTGGTGTGCAAGAGAGACACAGAACTAGAGCAGGGATGACATAGGGCATTCCTTTGCTTGATGGCCAAGAGTAGTGTGGGCTTGATGCCAGCAGCATATAGAGTCCGGTGGTCAAGTTCGGTGGAGGAGCACATAAAGCGATGTCCTCATCTTGGTAACCTTCTCTGACCATCTTCTTTGTTTTGACCCTTGACCTCCTCTTCTGCTCCTGTGCATTGCGGGTCTCTCCTAAGCTGCTGCCTAGCAGAGCTCAGTCAAATACTTCCTTCTCTTTCTACCTCTCTCTTCTGGATGACAAGGAAGGGAATAAGAGTTCAGGGGATGCTTTTTGATCTAATGTGTATCTGTGAATGACAGCAAAGAGAGAACGGGCAGAGAAACAACAGGAGAAATGTGCATCTGTATTTTGCTGTTTACTCATTGTTAAGACAGAGAGAGATAAGAAAGTATGGAAATTATAAGGAAGGGCTGTTTAATAGTAGGATGTGAGAAGCATGGATTAGTAAGAGAAGAGCCTCAAGTGGCACAGCATGGTCTTCTTGTTATCGCTCCATCCTTTCTCCAGCATAAAGCAGCCTTAGAGCTCATGTTGCACCTTAATTACCATTTTTACAGCTTTTTTCTTTTTGTCTTTCCCACTGAACCAGCAGAGTTAGGAAGGTGTGATGTGCACCCATCTGACTTCCCACCATGTTGCTCACATACAACAGCGCTAAGGCCACATGTATTTTGAATGTATTATTTATTGAGTAGTGTGAGCTAATTCTGTGAATGACGGGCATGCTCTTTGTACTATACCACCATTTTTTTCTCACCCATAATTCCCTACGGTCCCATCACCCCAGCCACCAACAATATTTGAAAAATTAAGAGGCAGCCTTGGTTTGAGGGCACAGTAAATGACTACATGATCCTTGGAAGTATGTGGAATGCTACAGTATTAATACATAGTAATAATAATAGTAATACTAATAAATTACCTTGAGAGATCTTTAACTAAGTGAAACTTCTTCCAACTCAGAATTCAGAAATAAATAAGAAAGGGAGAGACTAGGCCACAGCAGGGAAGATTGAAGGGAGCAAAATTTTTTCAGTGAGGCAGGGACAGATGAAGCTGACAATGGTGATGCCTTCTCTCCTTACCTGTGTACAGAAATGAGCTCCATGTCCTCTGACAAGTACACCGTATTTGTTTATAACCAAAGCATCACAGCTCTTCTGCTCTTTCTTTATTAATAAGTGGATATTGATGCAGTTTTATGTATACTTGTGGGCTATGTTAGGGTAATCCAGAGAACGCGAGCTGCTGTGCTTGCATCCTCTTGCGTGGGGTTCAGCACTTCAGTAGTGAAGTCTTTGTATTTCCCATGAGCAGTCATCAGCTCCTGCTTGGAGGGCCAAAGAAAAATAATTGATCTATATTCTTGCTAAATCCTTCACTTAAGCTGAAGATTAGTCTGGTCTCTCTTAGTATTCCACTGTGTCATGTGGGCTTGCTTACTTAAGGCTCTGGGACACTCATATGGACCCACGGAAGTAGCAAGGAGACAAACAAAATTTTTGGTGAAATGTCTGGTTGATACACCATGGAAACAAAGAATTGGGTTTCTTCAAATGTAGAGGGCTATAGGTTTCTTTCAACTTTTTGAGCTTCTAAACAAAGAGACAATCTTTCTCTATGGATAGATAGCCAGCTTGAAGAGTGGTTAGCTTCTTTTGTGTACAGTCATTCAAAGATTCTCTCCTAACAGTGTATCAGCCCCAAAACCCTGCCTGGTATACAGCCAGGACTAGGTAAATGATAACCACCATTACTGATATCACTGCACAGAATAATTCTGTATCTGAGAAGCATTCTCCTCTAATACCAAGTGGCATGTGTGCGCATGCATATGTGTGCCTACTCTTATTGAGCTTCAGTCCATCTTAAGGAGGAAAGATTATCCTGGAAAATAGTATCATGATACATTCCAGTTCAGAATTCCCTGATGCTCTTGTCATCTGTGCCTGGTAATGTTGTTGTCTCTTCTGTCTTTCATTCATTCATGAGTACCTATGGAAAAAAGTTGGTGTTGGAGTATTTCTGGGAGGGGGTATAACAGTGAACCAGTATGCATCCCTGGCCCTTTGCTAAAATTGTAAGATGAAAATTTAAAGACAGTCAATTAACGTGGGTTGTGTGAAGCCTCATATATTAGGCAGTCACAGGGAGGATCCAGCGAGAGCCTGATCTCTGATGTAGGAGCAGGCCAAGGATTACCCTTGATACATGTACACTTCTCTCTTTCTTCCTCCAAGCCCAGGGTTTTTGCAGCTGAACTCCTCCTAACCCTCCCTCTTCCCAAAGGACACTGCCCTCTCAGGTTTCTCTTCCCCCAGCAGTGACCTTTCACACTTCACAGGGCCAGCCTCTCCCCCCCCCAGCTCCATAAACCTGTACTCTGTGCAAAATCAATGCCCATTTACAGCTGCTAATGCATTAATAACAGCAACGTCCGTGGCCGTGACCTACCTGAGTCATTACCCACTAATCATAGGAGGCAATTTCAAGCAGATTGACTAGTGATCAGTGTCCTCCCCGGCGTCCAGGCAGGAGGACACAGGGCTGCCTTCACAAGCACTGAGCAGATGGCCCGAGAGCGTAATCACTGGTTCCAGCCGGTGCGGCTCTGGCTCCAGGAAGGGGACTCTTCATGTCTTGCATGCAAAGCTGGGCTGTCTCACCCAGGGGCTCTGATTCAACTGCTTGCCTTTCATTCCAGAACAGACTCTGAGCTCTCACTGACCTTCTTTGTGCTTATTCTGAACTTATCACACAAACAACTCTCTGAAGATGTTGGGGAAAGGAGGATTTCCTACGCAGAAATGGTTTAGACTTAGAGGACTATCCCCAAGCCACTTTCATTCTTAGCCACTTCCCACGTGATCTCTGTCTAGGTGTGTGGTCGTTGTTGCCTTGTTGTGGTGTGGGTGTTATGATTTCTACCTTTAAGTTTTAGCTTGGGCACATTTTCATGGAATTCTGTCACTCATACTATTATAATTGTTTTTGTTTTTTGTGATATGAGTGATTGAACTCGGGACCTGCACTTGCCAGACAAGTGCTTATGCCACTGAGCTATATCCCCCAGTCCCCTATTATTTTAATTGTAAGGGCTGCATGATATCATAAATGTAACCGCTAGAGAATTCCTTGTCAGGGTGTCACTTCCTTATCTTAGACTGTCGAGGAGGATCTGCTCTTTGCACTGATGCCAGTGTCATAGAGGTAATTACCTATGGTTTCTTCCATGGGGCAACTTGCTGAGGACCAATGCCTCTGAGGGGAAGCATTCAGATAAACAATGGAAGCATCTTTATGACTTTGGGTTTATTGCTAGCACATTTTGAAATGAATTGCTAATTTAGAGTCAGCTGAATATAGTTTGGGCTTTCCACTCTTCGCTCTACTATTAGATGCCTTTTAGATTTACTCTGTTTGACCACAATGAAAATTCAGGTTAAATTCAAGAGGAGGTAGGCCAAACCATTGGCTATGATGATTGGAAATTATTAATTAAGTGTTATATTTACCTTTGAGGAACTCAGAACAGAGTGAATGCAGCTTAGATAATAAGTCCTTACTATACCATGTGGGAATGTGCTAAGAAGAAGAAAGTAGCTTTGGAATTCAGGAGTTCTGCCACAAGACACTATTTCTTAGCCAGGTGTTTTCCCCCTAATCTGAGATGAATGTCATGTTATTTCTTGGCACAAGTTTGGTGATTCTGGTAAGCAGAAGTCTGCTGATTCTCTGGCCCATGGCTCACTGCTATCCCCATAAACTTGTGCAATGAAACTCCGTTACCCTCACTGTGTTCTCAGTAGAACTTCCAATAGTTCACTCTAAAAATAGCTTCTGGAAATTCTGTTGGCGGGATTTTCAGAGTTGTGCATTGCAAGGTCAAATAAGCTGTGATGGTTTTTGGCTGTGGATGCTCAGCAGAACAGTGGATCCCATCAAGCAGTTCACTGAGATTCAAATAAAGCAAGTAGCAGTCTTCACAAAAAAGGGCAGACTGTGAGATAAGCAAATGGAATCAAATGTTGGTTCTTTACTTACTACTACTGCAAACTTTGGCAAGTTGGTTGGTCTTTCTTAGCCCTAGTTGATTCTGCTGTACTGAGAAGGATGGTAGCAACCTATAGATTTTTTTAAATTGAAGATTAAATGAAAACTCCTTTTTGGGGAAGGAGAGTGCCTCTCAGGAATAAGGCTTTAGGGAGAGTGGGACTTCAAAAACAGCTTTGGCAGCAATCAGTTTGGAAAGAGAAAGTGCACAGACAGTTCTGATTGGCTTAGAGGTGACCTTGAGGTCCTTTTGGTGGTGGGGGGTAGAGAGAATAGAAAAGAGAGTGTGAAGGGAGCAAGTGGATGGGAAGCAGCAGCCTTGGGAGATGAAGGCTCCAAGGGATTCACTGCTGTTGCTAACGTTCAGTTGGAAGCTTTCTGCTGCACAGCAATCAACTCCATCATTGGCTCTGCTCCCACTCCATCCACCATTGCTCAAAGTTAGCCTTTTCCTTCCAAATTCTCACACTAAATGTTCTGAGCATGAGCGTTTTATGGAAACTGTGGGAATCACTGAGTTCTCCTCTGGGCTGTTGCAGTGGGAAGCAGGTAAGGGGTCAAGGGGTGTTCATGGCTCGGGCCCCAGGGCTCCTCATCCTAGGGGAGGTTCCTCTTTTGTTCCCTTGCCACATCCTAGGGAAACACATCCTGCTAGTTACTGCTGTTCCACCTTTGAGAAGACTGCACCAGAAGAGGTGCCTGTGGTGCTCACAGTCAGTCACCAGGAAGCAGACAGGACTGAGACGGAGCCCCAGCCTCTGACTCTGGAGCCTGCTCTGGACCACTCCACTCAGTTTCCTCATAGAGGACCAAAGACCAGATGGCCAGGGGAGAGGGTCTGTCTCTTGAAGGCAGCGGTGAGAAGGGAGGCGTGAGGCACAGCAAGGCTTGGAGGTGAGGCCTGCTGCACCTGAAGAGCTCAGCTTGTGCATGAGCTCTATCTGTATCTCCAGGTCTCCACAAAGCAGATGAAGTTGGTGATGGGGATGATTTCTTTTAAGAAAAAGGGAATCAAGATGTACCAACTCCTTGTAAGAAATGTAAGCACTAGCTACTGTAAACATGTACTAATAAAATTTCTTAAAGAGAATTCTGCTATGGAGCTTTCTTTCCCCTTTTTCTTCCTTTCCATGCAAAGAAAGAAGACAGGCCATGAGGTATACAGCCCTATAGTGTGCATGTCTCGGAGGTGGACCCAAAACACTTTGGTGTTTTTAAGGAAATAAAGTAATATGTGATTGGAACAGAGCCCTAGAAGGAACCATGCAGTGGGGCTGGAATAATAAAAATAAGAGGGATTCATCAATGTATACATCTTAGATTTGACCCTGAGTGCCTTGGGGGACTCTCAAAGGAGCTGCAAAAGTGAGCCGTGTAATTCTACTGATGGATCATCTCCTCCGTTGGAGAAGCTGAAGGGGTCTAGGGGAGAGGAGAAAGCAAGGAGACCAGCTAAGAGAGTTGCTGAAATAATTTTGAGAGGGATGATGACATTGGCTTGGAATAAGGTTATAGCTGTGGGGATGGAGTGAAATTAAAGGAATTTATCCATCTGCCTATTCATTCACCTACCTATCTGCAGGTATTGATCATCTATCAGTTACCTCCTACCTACGTGTCTGCATGTACTCGCCATCTAGTTATCGTTTGCTCACCTGGCCTCTGTACCACATCAGTACATTGTAAATCTTGTAGAAATGAGGAGGTATTTGTTGTTTTGTTTCCACCTTTTCTTTTCTTCCTTTGGGTCGTCCCAGGACTAGACCAGGTGTCCCTCCTCCCTCTGCTCCATGGGCTTAAGTCTGTCCCCCTGGCTCCAGCTCTTCCTTTGCTGCTGTCTCCATTTTACCTCGGATGACACCATTTGTTTTACATAACTTTCTCATGTACCAGAGGCTGACATTCTTAATAGTTCTGTCACTTGTGTTACAACAGGCTGCTGAAAAGATACACGCGATGCCTGCAGGAGATAAGGCCATCTCAGCGGTTTGTGTAACACCAACAGGGTGTGAGGTAACAGGAAAATAATTAGTTTAGTTAGATGTAAATGGGAGACGAATGAAGAAACTGTTAATACAGGCTGCCTGGGAGGAAGGGTGGCCTGCCTCATTTAGGGTTTGAGGAAGAATAATTGAATCAACAGTGATTCAAATGAAAGCAATATTAAGAAACTTTTATGGTAACATGTAAAGCCGCAAGACTTATATTTAACCAGCAGCACTTACTGAGTTGCCTATTATGTAACCGTCGCGTTGTGAGGCATTCTAGCTAAATTGAAGAGAGGAGTAAAGACGTAAGAAAGACTTCAGACCCACCCTGGCAGTAAGATTTCTAGACATATAAATTTTTAAAACCAATATTTAAAAAATTGAATAGCAATTAGAAGCAGTATTAACAGGCAAAAATGGTAGAGATAACAGGAATAACAGTGATTATAAGAACTTACCTTGACACTGTGACTATGGCTAATTTACTCAACCTCTCCAAGAATTAGTTCTCTGCTTTATAGAATATTCATTTCAGGGAACAGGGTACCATAGCATCTACACACACACACACACACACACATACACACACACATACACACACACGTGCATGCACACGCACACTTTCCAGCTCAAGGACACATTGGTAATATTGGAGGCAGGAAAGTTACCTAGGGAAAATGCTGTCTCCTCACCATTGAATGATTTAGTGAATACTAGCTGTTCAGTGAGATGTAAGTCAGCATAAACCATGACGTGGAATAGAAAAGTAAATGTCTGTTGCAAAATATGTACACAGAAGTTGCTTGGTGGTGATGCCCACCTCTTCTAAAAGCTTCAGGACATGAGCAATTCATGCAGTTGTGGGGCTGTGCTACCTGCCCAAGTCAGAAGCTACGTAGAAGCTTAAGGGAAATACTCATTTTGTCTTATTGCTCACGTCAATGTCAGTGACATTTAACACTGATGTTCTTTCCTATGTCACCCTCTTGCATGTTGTTAGCAGCTTTTTTTTTTGTTATACCTGATGTTTTCTTNATACTCATTTTGTCTTATTGCTCACATCAATGTCAGTGCCATTTAACACTGATGTTCTTTCCTATGTCACCCTCTTGCATGTTGTTAACAGCTTTTTTTTTGTTATACCTGATGTTTTCTTAGAACTAAGGTTTTGTTATTTTGTGTGTGATTTTTTTTACTGATTGTACGTCGCTCTCGTTCATTTCCCAATCATTTGTACACATCTAAAAACTATTTTTTTAAATTAACGAGTCAGAAAAGGATGCAGATCAGTTTTTATGTAGTGATTTAAGTTTTTAAACAGGAGACACAAGCCTGGTGTGGTGGTACACTTCTATAATCCCAGAATTTGAGAGGCTGAGGCAGGAGGATTGTTACAAGTTCAAGACCAGACTGTGCTACAAAGTGAGCTTAAGACCAGCCTGAATTGCATAACAAAAACTTGCCTCAAAGAAACAATAAATAAGTAAGTAAATAAAATAAAACAGGAGACATATGTTTAGATTTGTATATTGCATAACTTGACTTTTAAAATGTACAAATGAATGCTCCTTTTCCTGAAAAGATGCTCCCTGTCACTTGTCAGTTTTATTTATCAATTAGGAGAAAATTGATTTTTCATGTCTCTAAATGATTTTCTACTGCTTCATTAGGTGAAAAAAGAAGAAAGCCCCCTAGGCTAACCCATAGAATGGCATAACTACTTGGTCTCCTGAGGGCTAAAGGACAATTAAAGTAAATTAAGACTATCTTTAAAGGGGTGGGATGGAAACACAATGAGTAGGCCCAGAAATATATTTCTAGAGATAGGTTTTAACAGTTGAATAAATTTGCTTTGATGAAAGAAGAATATAAGACCTTGGAGGAGATGTGTGAGTATCACTTTAGGGTTATTGAGAAATGCTAGCTAGTCATGCTGGAAAGGATAAGGACAACTTGTCACCTCTCATGGGAAGTATTTTTATTGAAAGTCAATAAAATATTCCAGAATGGTGGTTATATATTAAGAAATAAGATTCCACCTCCCATGCATATAGACACTCTCAAAATCTCTGTATCTGGGTTGGTTATAGGGAGTTTGATGCCTGGAGCTGGTGAAATAAAACTGCAGACAGGGGGCAGGTGACTAGGCTTCTTACACGCCAATTCTGATTAGTAAAGACTCCCTGTAGTTCTGTTGAGAAGAATTCACCTGAGCTCAGCAGGCAAAGTGCAGTGATTGATTAGCAATGTCTTCCAGTAGTACAGAAGGGGGAGTCCTAGCACATATGCCATGTCTTTCCATGCTGCTCTAAACAAGATAGCATTTTCCCTTGGGGCCAAAGGGAGGAGGTATTTGCTCTCAGAGACTGTCTCTTCTTGACTTGGTGAATAAATTTCTGGATGACTTATATTATTGTCTCATATTATTGTCAAGCAAGAGAGAAGGATGTTATCCTAGAGTCTCAGGAGTAATGTTACAGTGCAGTTGGGGATACCTATTAGTTTGCTAACCAAATCCCCTTTCAACATGATGGTTTAATTGTAGGAAATGTTATCTGTAATATTGCTTAGAGAATACCATTTGCATAAGGTGGAAGTTGCTTATGCTGTTGGACTTTGCTGCCAGTTATATTGTTGGAAACTCAGACAGGTAGGGAGGCTTGGTTCACCCATGACAGGAAATGTGAGGCCCGGTGGAATCAGGCTGGTGCTTGAATTCATGTCGAGCTGCAGGTGCCAGGTCCTGGTGCTGTGTGCGATTGCATCTTTGTGCACTTCTCCAAGCAGATGGCTTCTTCAGAGAAAAAAGGCATGAGGTGTGTGTGTGTGTGTGTGTGTGTGTGTGTAAAAACACACTGTTGGTAAATGCATCTAAGAAGATTAACATTTCCTTCACCAACTCTACTCATTATAATAAGACGTGTAGTAAATAAAACAATAAAACTTTAAATAAAAATTGAAATTATATGAAAAGAATCAGTTGTCTGCCTAGTGATATTATATAAAACCATTATTATTCTCTGTGTTGCCTGGCACTGTAACCTTATAGGAGCATTAGTGGTGGGTATGAGGGTTGCCATGCTAGAAAAGGGCCACAGGGCAGTGGAATAAAACTGTCATCTTTGAAGCTAGTTGGCAGTTTCAGAGAACCCTGAGTCTCTTCACCTGGAAAATGGACCAGCAAATGAGTACCTGAGAATCAGTTGTTTAAACAACTGTTATCTGTCCTCAGGCCCATTTGAAGATGGGTATGGTGTACTGATAAGATGT
Organism: Tympanoctomys barrerae; assembly: GCA_002564285.1. Lineage (NCBI taxonomy): Eukaryota > Metazoa > Chordata > Mammalia > Rodentia > Octodontidae > Tympanoctomys > Tympanoctomys barrerae. The sequence goes on from NDGN011474016.1 coordinate 23,570, forward strand.
AAGATCTGTAGAAAAATAAGGGTTGGAGTTGTAAGTAAGCTTCAGCATTCCTCCAAGAGGGTTGAAACATGACACGCTGGAGATAGAGCAGGACTTACTGTCTACCACTGAAGCATAAAACCAAGCTTCCTGTCTCAGCACTGTCACATACCATCCCTGAGAACTTGCCAGTTCCAACTTCCCTTGGTCCTACATCTATCATCTCTGAAAGCCCTACGAGTAGAGCCACTGAGAAAAGTTGATGGTGTGGCAGATGGGACAGCATGCTTCAGGATGAACCCTGCGTCAGGGCAGGGCTGTGCACAAGGCTTGGTGTGGAGCTGCAGAAGGAGAACACGAAGACATGGAAAGTCCATGGGCAGAAAGGATCTGTAATAAGTGGTTTTAAAGTTACTTACAGCCTCCTTAGCCTGATCAGATTCAATTTTTTTTTTTTTTTTTTTTTTTT
>NDGN011474017.1:0-11510 GCA_002564285.1 Tympanoctomys barrerae
AAAAAAAAAAAAAAAAAAAAAAAAAAAAGATCCCAAGGCAGTGCCAAATGATGCTCAGGACCCTGTATGTAAAAGCATAGATTTATAACACCTAATTTCAAGATTTATATTAAGGTAGTAATCAAGACTGTGTCATGCTGACATAAAGATAAATAGATCACTGGGGATATGTATCAGTGGCACAAGCACCTGCTTGGCAAATGCAATGTCCTAAGTTTGATTCTCAGTACCAAAAGAAAAAAAAAGGATAAATGGATGAATGAAGCAAAATAGAGCCCAGAAAAAATAATCAGTATATACAGTAAATTAATTTTTGACAAAAATGTTAAGGCAATTCAATAGGACAAAGATAATCTGTGTTCAGACAATTGGACAATTGGATAGCCAACACATAAAACACTAAACCTCAAGCTTTACCTCTCAATATAGACAAAAATTCAATCCACATAGAAATATGATACCTCTATATAATAAATTATTTAGCTTTCAATAAATATACATGGCTGCATATAACAATACAGAAACTGTCACAAAATTTTGCTGAGTGAAACTAGTCAAATTCTATTCAGTATTCCAATACAATTATATAAAAAATGCAAGACTATGTACCTAACACACATTGAGCGCAGGTCAGCAGATGTGTAGCAATGGGGAAGTTGGGAGAATGGAGGGTTTTTGAGCAATATATTTATCACCTTGAATATTTTGAAGGTTCATAATTGTGTTATTGTCAAACATCTGTAGTTTATTGTACGTTCAAAAAAATCCTACCACAAGGACATATATGTGCATTTTATTAGAGAAAAACAAATGTGCAAAAATATTTTTAAAATAGTCCTATGAAAACTGTGCCCAGCATACTGAATGGGATTCCCCCACCCAGTTGTATTACAGCAATGTTTCTACTGGCTCTGAGATTTCCCTTTCTGAGTATTTGTTGTTTTTTATTAAAGTTTGTACTGTCTTGATAATAATGTATTTTTAAAGTTTTTTATTAGTTCCAGATTTGCCTAAGATCGCTCCAAAATCAAACATTTCATACCTGCACAGGTGAGCGGATTGTTATTTTCTTACTTCCTTCCACTGCATCAATTTGACAAACAATAGATCTTTCAACTCCAGATTCTCTGTGTCTTACAGTATACAGACGTCGTCCCACTTTTGTTAAAGGAATTTTATCAGCAGTAGAATGGTTAACAGGTGCTAAATTAAAAACATATGTTGAAAATTTTTATAATTCACTATATATTTATTTTAGGAATACGGTAAAAATACTAAATGTACTGATTATCTTAAACTTTAGGTCACTGAAGTCTTTGGATGTAGCCCATACCAAGGGATACTTTAACAAGACATCACTTACTAAAATTTAAAAAAAAAAAAAAAAAAGACACCACTTATTTCCACAGCACTGACATTTTTAACTAGGAAAAAAAAATTCAGGACTTTAACCTAAAATAATACCAAATTGTTTAAATCAACTGAGTAATGAGAAGAATTATAAAATTCAAAACCAATGATGTTTGGTTTGCTGTCACAATTATCAGACCCTAATATTTTCACACATTAGCAAACACCAACATAACTGTTCCTCAGTTTTTAACTTTTCTAACTACCTGTGTCACTTTTTAGATACAACTTAGATTTGATTAAACAACTTTTGAATATATATTCCTATTATAGACATTATATTTGGCGTAAAATTACTTCCTTGGATAAATTTTATTCCTACATCCATATAAAACAAACAAAGTAAAATGAAAAAACAAATAGACATAATATTGATAAAAAGAACACTGGCAATGTGTTTCAGTACCTAAAACACCTGCGATGCTTGATATTCTGATGAGGAGAACTAGCTATGTTCTAATAGCCTGCCTCCCTATTCCTGGGTAAGCTTTAAATAATACTCCTTGCCTCAGTAATTACTTAAATGTCAGACTATGAGAATGTCCTACTGGTGAGGATTTGGGCTATTTCAACTCATAATGGCTAGATGTTATGATAATTTAAGAATGTACATACTTTTACCTGCCATAAAAATGAAAACTTGTGGGTCAGAAAAAATAAAGGAAAGAACTTGTGCCTCAGTAGGCCAAGCATTACAAAAAGAATTACATATCTCAAAACCATTTGTTTGCATGAATCCAAACTTTTGCGAATTCATTCATCCATAAAATTGGTCAAATATGTTCCATGAGCATGTTTATGATGCTATAAAAGCTTGGAAGGTCAGTATTTTTCTTTCCCACAGCAGCGTGCTCTAATGCAAGAGATTAGAAGTAAAAATTTGGGATACAAACAGTGACAAAAGGAATTAAGGCACTGCAAAAGAAAAAAAGGATCCTAAACCTATTACAAAAGAAATGCAAAAGCAAAACAAATAAACTGTAAAATACTACAAATGTAATATGGCATGCAAAATGTAATGAAAACAAAACTTCCAAAGGAAATATATCACTTACTAAGAAGAATGAAGAAGAGTTTGCTGCTTAAACTGGTCATTGCACTGAAATGATCGTTGTCCTTAGTTCCTACATAATCCATACTTAAACTCTCTTCATTTTTCAATGTATATGATTTTGCCATAGGAACACTGAGTACATTAAAAGCATCACTTGGTGAAACTGATATAGTAACTCCAAGAGAATTCAAAATTATAAATGGTGCTAGATCCCTTATGAAGACAGTTGAAGATCCAGTAGCAGCTTCTGTAAATGCCTAATAAAGAAGAATTTCCTTAAACACATGTGGAAAATGAAATGATATGCAGAACATTAAGGGGTGTGAGACAACTATGTTAATGATGAATTTAATAAAATCATCAACATAAATGTAGTATCTCGACATTTAAAGTTTCACGTTTCTTACCTTGACTAAATTATTTAACATTACAAGGCCACATTTGGATAATGTAATGTTTAATTGATCTTTTGAATAGAAACTGATGACAGTTTTATACTCTGGCACTTTGTAGTTTTCTTCTTCAGTATCTGACTCAACAATGGCGTTTTTGGGTTTCTTTTTCATCTAAAATTATAAATTATATAAGAATTTGTATCTAGGAGCACAAAATCACTCATTCTGCACAGTAAACAAAACAAACTTTAGCTAAATTATTGGAGAAAACATTTAAATGTTGTTTCATGTCTCTACCAGACATGCCAACTGAGGTCACAAAGAACAGGGAGGGACAGTATTGTATTAGAAAATAATTCTCATCCTCAGTGATGTGCCAAGCACAATTTAGGAAAAAATATCTAAAATCACTAAGTTTATGTAGCATTTGAATGTAAACTGAAAGCACATATTTCACAGCAAGATACAGTGTCATTTGGTCATTCTAATAAAAACCAGACACCTAAGTACTTAGTCAGACAAAAGTGGCGAAATATTATGAACATAGGACTTAGGAATTTAAGATTAATAAATTCACTGCACATGTATAGTAAAAAGCATCAAAACAAATTCTTCTAAATTCATCTATAATATTTAGAAAATTAAATTACCTACTACAGTAAGGTACACATGCTAAGCTAGGGATTTCTGTTGTAATTTTAAGCCCCTGAAAATTTTCAGGTTGAGTAAATCATTCTTAGGCAGAATCCATGCTGGTAATTCTGCAATCTCTTGCTTTAGAAGCATGACTTTCACTTGAGGCTCTGGGTCTTATAATTACATAAATTCATAATACATTTCAAGCAAATAATATACCTTCTAGATAGTCCCTTCACAGGACAAAGAAACATAAGGATAAACTGCAACCTACCAAATGATACATGCTAATATGACATAACATAATATAGTATCTAAGAGTAGAGACTACAATTGAATTTACACTTTACCTCTTCCACTAGATAGCTATTACTGTTCCATATTTCTTTAGGAAAATCCATCAAACTCTGGTCTTATTTCCATTTTACATTCAAGTATAGATAAACTATATCCTTCAGGGTTACTGTAAAGATTACAGCAAAGCTACACTATTCAGAACAATGTCTAGTCCATAATTAATGTTATAGAATTATCTATATAGGTTAGGTACCACTGGCCTTGGATTTCAAAACTATTATATGCAGCAGAGGTCAAATATGGAACCACATAGGGAAGACTGATAATGAGAAAACTTCAGCACTGTGAGTAAAACTAAAGTGACTAATGCGACAGACTTTTTTTTTTTAATTTCAAGATTTCAGCTATCAGTACTTTGATAGATACTGGTAAAGAAGTTATACATGCACAAAGGCAAAATTCAAAAGAAAACTATCTCCTCCAATCTGTGTATAGCTAAAACTATGAAACTTTACTTACACACACACACACACACACACACACACACACACACACACTTTTTTCTCTCTCATACCTTGATTCCAAGATTCCATGGTCTAAAATCCTCAGTTTGATCTATTTCTAAAGGTTCAAGCAAAGGTTCCCATACACCAAACATTTCATTATAATAATGAACCTAAAGAGAGAAATTATTTTATTAAAGCATCTCTTATCTTCTAAAATAATCTTCTATGCTACTTCTGCCCCAACAGGTCTTTTGGCTGTGGTAGCTACATGTCATCCAGTAGATTCAAATTCCTCAGTACTTTTATCACCCAGATAACCTCATAGTAGTCCATATTTGCCTTTCACAATTTAGTTCAGATAAGACCCTCTTCAAATACCTTTGGCTTATAGTCTGAAGTCAGTATCAAATAGTACGTTCATTTATCACATCTTACTGACATTCTAAAATAAGTTTTTTCACTGACTAAAAGCCCTTGAAGGCACATAGTCTATGATTTAATGAATGCTTCAGTGCCTCTTAACAAACTGGACATCCTAGATCAAGTCCTCTGCAAAATATCAGAATTATAATATGAATACAGAAATGGTAATCCAGTTCATCAGTTTTAATTCTGTTAGTATAACTGTGTCAGCGCATTTTACAGAAGCTTATAAATTTATATAATCACTGTCATTAGGTAAAACATCTCAGATTAGTTTTTAATACACATAAGGTCAATTCATTTAAACCAAAACATTCTTGAAAATTATTATATATAAATCAATTCTGAAGCAAAACATTTTTGTCCTAATCTTTATTACTACTAGAAGAGAGTATCTCCTAGTGGCACAGCACCTGCTTGGCAAGCATGAGGTTCTGAGTTTAATTTCCAGGACCTGTCCCCCTTAAGAGTGTCCATGTATTCAGAAAGTTAGCCTTTTAAAGGAAAGAAGTTATTCAACTTTAATTCTTAAAAATAAGAATTCTTAACCTAATGAATAACTATTCATATGTCACATTTTATATAAGATCAATTGAAATATAAACTATGTGATATTTACTCTGAAAATAAAATGTACACATACAAAAAATCAATCAAGAGCACACATGGACACTTTCAAAAACTATAAAGTCATCATATAAGCTAAACTAAAACAGCTGTTAGATATCCACAATATTCTATGTGTGACAGTATTATAAAACTAGAAAAATATGAAGTATGCTTACTTCTAGCTCAAGCTGACAATGGAGATTTATTAATGTGCTCCAGTTTTTGCCTTCCCCTGAAAAACATGACTTTGCTAAGAGCATAGGCACTGTCCTATGACCAATTCCAGCTTCCAGAACTATAAAAATAGAATCAATATTCATTTTCATCATCTCCCCTTTGGGTACTAATTCAGCTGTAGGAGTTATTCTTTCCGTTTCATTTGATTCTTCAAGGAACCACATTTTTAAGTTCTTTGTATCCTTCTTTTCCCACAAATGTACTATAGAAGAAGTGGTTTCTTTGGGGATGGTTTCCTTAGTTGTATAAAGTGCTGAAGTTATAGTAATCATGGTATTTATGATCACTGGAGAAACCTAAATGGGAAAAAAAATCAAAATATACTAGTTATATTTGCTGAGTAATCATGAGGAATATGGAACATCACTGTCACAAAATAGTTGATACTTGTTACCCAGCAAAAATTTGAATTATAACTAATTTCAAGTTTTAAAAATATTACATTAATTTTATAAATATTAAATTACAATTTCAACTATACATATCAGGATATTAGACATAACTACAAAAGCAGTCACATGTCAACAGAATGTAATATTCATTATAAAAATGTGAACTATTTTGAAAGTAATTCTCACAAAATATTCTACAAAATAAATTGCTTTTTAATTTACTTAATGGCCACAAAACTTGCTATTATAATAATTTCCAGGTTTTACTAATGTTTTAAAAGTATATCAAGGGCTGGCCAGATAGCTCAGCAGACTAAAGCACTTAGAGGGCAGCAACTGGGGTTCTATCCCCCACAAGTTGTGCCAGCCCCACCCCCAGGACGCACTAAGACTGGGCGTGGTGACATGCACCTGTAATCCCAGTGCTTGAGAGGCAGGAAACAAGAGAATCACTGAGTCTGATGTACATAGTGAGACCCTGAGACCCTGAGACCCTGTACTAAATACATTTTTAAAAAAAGTAAATGAAAGAAGTGAATGATTTACTTACCTTTATTGTAAGGGATTTTACTGATATATCAATCACTTGTGGATCTGTACCTATCTGAGTAGCCTGATAAAATAAGTCACAAGGCTGTAACACCTATGACACAAAAAGCAATAATAGCACTAAGTGAACATTCTAGTAAATATTTCTTTAATGACTTTCTAATAATAGCTAACTATGTTAAATACAAGTTAGCAATACTAAGAGTATAAAAAAGTGACTCAACAGTTCTTATTCTCTTTATTCATTCTTTGTAACAGAAAGTATTAATACTAGTATTAGCAATAATGTAAAAGAAGTGAGTACAAAACAACCCCCCTACCCCAGTTCCAGCACTTATTTGAAGCAGCACTTGGGGTCTAGATATCTCACATTATAGATCTATAAAATAAAGATAATATTATATATATCTTTGGGAATAAAATATTTAACTGAGCATAGAAACATGAACATAGAAAAATAAAAATATTTATTTGATAAAAAAAGTTAGTCAATACATGTAACACTGATTATCAAATGAATAGTGTCTTGACTCAATTCAGACAAGACTCACTCAGTACCCAATCTGTCTGTCAGCAAAAGCATTATTCGCAGCTCAGAATTGGTGCTGCCCTCAGCAAACACAGGATGTGATGAGAGAAAAGGTGGAACATGGAATCTCCCAAACACCAGGACATCTGAAGACACCCAAATATTTACACCAGATGCCTCATGGACTTCATCCACTAAGAAACAAGACACCAAGAGAACTTGGACCATAGACTTTACTGAGATCTTCCCTCCTGTCTAATGTCTCTTGACTTCTTTCAAGCCCTATAGAAAAGCCTGCTTCTTTGTTTCACACAGGCAGCCTTTTTGCCATCTGTCCACCTGCACCCAGGCACAACAAATTCCATACCATGCTGCTTTTACAAAAGCCTGGTGGTCTCAACTTGTTTCTGCCTCACGGCTTTCCTTATAAATGAGAGCCATTCTTGGCATATAGTGAGACTGTCAGCTGTATATATGACAGCTACTCCACAGGGTAGTACTCAATGATTTGTACATTGTGCCAGTGTTGGGTAAAATACAAAAGGGAAGATGCTTCATTTCTGAGGTGTGTTCTCAAAGCCACTGCAACTTCCACCATTGGTGATGATATATTTTTTCTCTTTGGTGACTCATTCTAGCAGAAGCTACTGTCATAAGCAGTCCTACTGAATGTGAAGAATTAAAGCCTCCTGCAAAGCCCATGTGAATGAATTTAGTGGTAAAGCCTTCACCTCATGGAAAGTTTCAGAGGAGACTAATAGTCCAGCTGACAGCATGACTGTAACCTCCTGAGAGATTCTAAACCTGAATCACCTAGCTAAGGAGCTCCTAGATTACTGACCATTGGAATCTTCGACCTCCCCTTCCCTAGCTAAGATACTATATTTTTACTATTTTTATTTTTCAAGGGTATTCAATTCAACAGCTAAAGAGTGTTGTAGACCCACACTAGCACACTTTTTCTGTCAATTATAATCTACTCTAACCATTATCATTTTATTTTCTCCTGAGATTCAGGCAAATAATGGGCTTCATCTGAGAAAAGATGAGCTCAACTGAAGTATTCATGGGAAACACCACTCAGATCATGGAAAACATTAAGAAGCAGGAAGACATATATTCCTAGGAAAGAGCATTTGATTCCAGGAATTGTAGAAGTTCAAAGGATGGCATTGGGACTAGCAAAGTTCTGGTGTTGGCCTTTTTTTGCTGATAGGGTCCTGAAGCAGCATGTAGCATCACATACCAACAGTCAAGCAACATAGGTTTCTATGTCTCTGTCTTTCTTAAAAATGCTTAACTGGAAACATACAAAACGTGTATTTTAGTTCACTTTGATAAAATACGATTTTATCAATTTATTCCCTTGTAAAATTGAATTTAAAAAGTTAACGTGCATAGGAAAAGCTACAAAAGGCAAGGTATTAATAAAAATTCAAATACATTTTATTTGTAGTTGGGTTCTTTTTTTTTTTTTTTTTTTTAGGGGGAAGGAGTACCAGGAATCAATTTTAACTTAAAAAACTCCGGCTGCTTCAGAACACAAGTCTTACTTTTTTTTTTTTCCTCAAAACAACAAAGCTAGACAACTCTCTTTCAACTACAAATATGTTTTTAGCTCACTGCCTTTTTACTTATCATCTCCTATCACACAGAAATGAACCAGCCTTTTGAGATGTCCAGTATTAACAGACCATTATCTTAGTATGGGTGGGCCATTTCCCATCCATATTATCAAATTCCACATATTTCCACCACCCAAAACACATAAAAAATCCCTATTTCCCAACTACTTCATTTCTTTGAGAACCCACACTCCACTCTTGGTTGCATCTTGTATCTACCTCTAATAAATTTTTCCATGTATCTTTTACTGACCTATCCTAAAACTTCTCTTTCTGTAATGTTACCAAACATACAAACTTGTTTTGAAAGGTCGTTATATTCAGCCTCAAGGACCCTCAGTTCTCTCCTGTGACACGAGTTCCATTTAACTCTGTTTCCCACAATTTCTCTTATCATTTTATTATCAGAAGAAACCAAGCAATTTGGCAATCCCTTTAGCTGTAAGTACAGGAAATTTCTCCTAAGTTCCTCTTTAAGTGTTTTGATACTGTGTATCAAATCTTTTCTTAAGTTTCCAATGACATGTCCTTTTTATTTTCCTATTGAGGCCTCACTGGCAGCACTGTCAATGACTATATTACTACCAACAGTGTGTTCAACATCATTTAGGGTTATTCCACCCTTGTTATCAAACTCTTCCAGTTTCTTCCCACTTCTAGTGCAGTTTCTTCTACCCACTATCCAGTTTTGCTTTTTTAAAAATGTATTTTAGTATAGGGTCTACAGGGTCTCACTATAGATCAGACTCGTAGTGATCCTCTTGTTTTCAGCCTCCCAAGTGCTGGGATTACAGGCACCACCACGCCCAGTCTCAGTTGCTGCCTCAGTGTGCTCCAGAGGTGGGGCTGGCATGTTATGTCAGAGATCGAACCTTGGTCCCTGTGCCTGCCTAAGCAGGCATTTTAGTCCACTGAGCTATCTGGCTGGCCCCGTCCAGTTCTAAAGGTGCTCCCACATTTAATTAATTGTTGGAATATAAGTATATAAAATCTAGACATGTTAGTTTTGATTGCTGTGTAACAAATTTCCTCAAACTTACTCACTTAAAACAACAAATCATTATTTCCTCATTTTATGGGCCAGGAATCCTGCTGCAACCATGGGCAGACCAGCAATAACCTCCGATGGAGGCTTAACTTAGGGAAAGATTTGCTTTTGAGTTTGATTTGGTAGAATTCCTTTCCTCACTGCCCTAACACTAACATTCCAATTGCTTGCTATCAGCCAGGGCCTACTTTTTGTTCCTGCTGGTTGCACACAGGTTCTTCCATGTGACCCATCTCAGCAGTTCACTCCTTCAAGGCCAGCACAACTCTATCTGATGCCTCATCTTTCAATCATCTCTCTAATGTATCACCCACAATACTCTTCCTTCCAGCATTACAACGGCAACTGATTGGCAACTGAATAATATCTATTAGTTCATTCCACAGTCAAAGACAGAAGACTATATAGGGCATAGATGACAGAGGGAGATAGAAATCTTAGGAAACATTCTGGAATTCTACTTACCTATATTAAGGAAGAAAAATAAATAAGGGAAAAAAAAACCTAAGCCCATTCCCCAAAGAAACTGCACAAAAATAAATCAACAAAATCAACTCACGAATGACTTGAAATTCTATGCATTATTTCTTTAATCTTCAAGTATAGGAAATTATAATTACATAATAATATATAATGCCAAATTGTCAACATAAAATTTGAAGCTGGAAGAATAACAATTCACAAAAGGATAAAGAAATAGAATTAAAATATATAATGAAGAGAATCAATTAAAAAATCTTATCTTTAGAAAGATTTTATTTGATTTCCCTTAAAGCTATGTGTTAGGTTGGGAAGATAGCTCAGTGGCATAAGTACCTGCCTGGCAAGCACAAAGTCCCAGGTTTGATCCCCTGTACCGTGCCCTCCCCCCAAAAAAAATCCACTCTTTACCACCACAATCACTCACTGCCAACAAGCTGTAAAGCAGACATACTGTAAATTGTCTTTGAAAAAACATGTCACATATTATGAATAGCAGAACAAAATGAAAAGAGCCTGGTTCTACTACTTTGTATCATGACTATGTAACAGTATTCCTACAAAGAATTATAGTCCTATCATGCTTTATTCATTTAGGGAATGGGATCTCTTATAGCAGACTGCTTTATATGCTAACTGCTACAAAATTTCAACAATTTTACAAAGTAAAACATCTGTGACTGATTTAGCAAATATATACACAAAGAATATTAGAAAATACAGTAATACCTTGGTTCATGGATGCTTCTGTTTGTAAACAAATTACTTCACAACAAAAGCATCTGGCACCATTTTGCTTCCAATCACAAACTCCTCACTGGGTGACAAATATGACCACATTCACCTTCCCCACACATATACAGCCATTTTCCTCAAAATCATAAAACAAAATCATACACTTAGGTACCACCGTACTAAACTGATGACTCTATCTATGACACAGTGAAGCATTACACAAAGCCACTACTTCTGATACTTAAGGAATATAGAGCATGTACTAAAAAAGGTTCTAAAGAATCAGCCAGGCAATTTGGAATATTTAGAATGTTGCTATGTATATGGTACATTTTCCTGTTCTTTGTAAAGTCTTATAAAAAGGAAGAGAAAGGAAAACAAGTTAATATTGAAAAGACAGAAGCCCTTAATACTAGTCTGGGGAACAGATAAGACTGTAGCTCCTATTCTTTCTGAGGCAACTGATGGAAAGACAGACATAAAAACCTGTTTTTTTAAAAAAAGATTATAGGGGCCGGGGAGATGGCTCAGTAGAATGAGCGCTTGCCTGGCAAGCACAACGGCCTGAGTTCAATCCCCGGTTCC
>NDGN011474018.1:0-13585 GCA_002564285.1 Tympanoctomys barrerae
AAAAAAAAGATTAAAAAGATAAAAAAAAAAAAAAAGCAATGGTTGAGTCTTTTCTTTTTTAATTTTTTTCTTTCTTTTTCTTTTTGTAGAACTTATATTCATGTAATTCTTTGTTGTGGTGTTTTATCTTTGAACATACTTTATATTTGGAATTAGAGGCCTTTACTGAGATTTGTTAGTATTTTCTTCTAGTCTTTTGTTTTGTCCTCTTTATTCACACTCCACATAGGTGTTTGTTATTAAACTGGCTCCCTGTCTAAATCTTCCACAGAAAGATACACAGGACACTAAAAAAGATGGGGGGAGGGAGAGGTGGGAGAAAGAAGAAATGAGTTGGGCATACGGGAGTGGGGTGGGATGGGGTGTAGTAGTAAGACCTCAGGGTCAAAAGAAGAATAATGGGGACACGGAATTTGAAAGAAATGGTAATATAAGGCATTTCTTAAAATAAAAAATAAATACCCAACTTTCTTACCCAGAAATCTTTTCCTACTTAAGTGTCTCACTATAATATGTTATCTTGTGAGTTACCCAGTGGTTAGCCAAAATAACTCCTTACATTGCCTAAGTTCAGCTAGTCACCCCTTCTTGCTAGGGCCTTTCCTGCTTGTATAGAAGTTGTCCTGTCACCACTTCCAGTTTATACCTCCTCTTCTCTAGACAGTCTGTGTTTCCTCATTGTGCGGTCTCAGGATGAGTAACTGCAGAGGAAAAACTGTTCATGTTCTTGAACAGTTTTTATTTGTATTCTTTTTTTATTTTTATTTTTTATTTATTTGTATTATTTAGTAATATCTTTTTTCCTGCCTTTTGAAAGAGCCACAGAAGATAATTGGCTAATACCATTTTAGGCAAGATACCTTTTAAAAATTAAAATTCAGCATTAAAATACAATTTAAATTTAAGTGTCAGTATAACATAGTTTATTATAAACAAAAAGAAGTTGTTTAAAAGGCACATTAGCTTTATAATAATGGGGTTATCCTTAGTGTATTTAAACATACCCCAAAAGCTTTTAAATACCTGCAGGACCCTCTGGAAGCTACTGTAATTGCTGCCTGGAATTGGCATAGCATTGCCTTCGAAAAGATAATGAAGGCTTGGAGATTTCATGCCTCATCAAGTTTCCAAAAGTTTCTTTCAGAAATTGCACAAAATCTTTGCTTTATCTGTGCATTGTCTTGAGTTAATCAGCTTTAAATATATCTCATGTTGAAGATTTTTTTTTGTATTTTAGTACTTTAAAATTTGTTTTATGTCTTTTTACCCATATTATTTTACACTATAAGCTTTTGAACTATCTTGTGCACCAAACTAATATTGATTAGTAGGAGAAAGAAAATGTATAACTGATATACTTTTACAAGTCATGGAAATTTGTACTAGTCTTGTTTACTGTGATACCTTAATAAAATGGAAACCTGTCTGTAGGTAAATGCTATCCACTCATTTATAAACTGTATTTAAAATATAGGTGCTGAGTTTTGTATAATTCTGGTAAAAGATTTGCCAACTATTGGTAGGATTGCTATTCAATGGCTAATGTTATTGCTCTGAATTAATTTTTTCTCTGCAGAGGATGTGCTGAGTAAAGATGCTGGGGAATGTGCAATATGCCTTGAAGAATTGCAGCAGGGAGATACCATAGCACGGCTACCTTGCCTATGCATATATCATAAAGGGTAAGTTGATAGTAGCCAAATGGGTTTTGAAATAAAAAGTTGTGCTCAGAGTTCAAAATTGTGGGTGGGGACCAAAAGATTTCTTCTTCATTGAAATCCTTCCCCTCAACGTCTTAAAAAGCAATGTTTCTTTTTCCCCTACTAGGCTCTGACTTAAACCCTCATCTGTTGTATCCACAAGGCTGCCTTTTTAGCTTATTTACTGTGTCACAAATATTGTCCATAGCTTCTTCAGTAGGTTGACTCATACATGCACTATAAAAACCATATTTTATAACTGAGAAAATAAGCCACAGGGCAGTAGAGAGCTCTCTATGGCTATATTTTTAGAAAATGACAGAGCTGAGATATCAGCAGATCTGGAATGTGCTTGACACCAAATCCCATCTGGTTTCTAGTATTCTGCTTTCAGGACAATATAAGAAAAAATTTAGATTCAGAAATGGAAAAATTAAGGTAACCACAAAAAGAATAGAAAAGTATAGCTTTCAAATTCATGAAAGGAGTTAAGTTGGTATTTTACTTAGAGGTTGGGATGGGAAAAAAGGCAGCAAGAACAAGGAGATAAAAATAAATCCAAATATATTTATAACAGAAGGTTTTTAACGAACAAATTCACCAAGTTAATATTGATGGCAGAGTTGGGATATGTTGTTGATAAGCAGTGTAATTAAACATAAGACTATGGAGAAATAAGAAAGTAAAAATGTAGAAAACTATACCCAGGCAAATAACATTAAGTCCAACAAAGTCTTAGTTGAAAGATGAGTCTTAGTTGAAAGATGTGCCCTGTTCACCCTGTTTTGTCTTCATGAGTCAGCGGGCATTTAGCTTTCCCTTGAATAAGCGTTTAGCTGAATGGGACTTGATGCTGGTGCCAATGCCAATCCTGAATCCCTGCACTGCATAGCTTCTCCATTTCTCTTGCTCTTTGGATATTCACTAACCTTATTGGCACAGCAGACTTTACATGCTCTGTGATCTTGTCCTTGTCCGTTTGAATTGTGCCAGTGATTGAATGATTCATATTAAAAGAATGAGTGGTGTCTGCCATCTTTTCACCTCAGTCCATTCTCTCAATTATTTCCATTTTTGTTTCCACAGTTGTTGCATTACACTTCCTGGTGTAATGCATTACACAGTCCCCTCCATATCGCTGCTACTTTTCTTCTTGCTGTACGACTACTAATGCTAAGTATCAATAATAAAAAGAAACAATCCTCATATATACCTCTGAATAATTTATAGATCCAAGAATAAATCGTGATAGAACTTAGAAAACTCATGGAATTAAATAATAATGAAAAATTTTGACCTGTACTAGGATAATCTGGGGAGGGAAGTTTCATCTTAAAGTGGCTAGAAAAGGTAGAAATCAATAAATAAAGTATTTAAGAAATTAGGTAATTATCAATAAAATAAACACTAAGAAAAACAATAAAGATTAGTTGGAAGTGCCTGAGATGGTGACTGAGACTGGGTATGGTGGTGTGTGCCTGTAATTCCAGTGCTTGAGAGGCTGAAAACAGGAGGACCGCCACAAGTCCAATCTGTGTACTGAGACCCCGTAGACCCTGTACTAAAAAAACCAAAAAACAGTATATGGTTTGGGGAGATAGCTCAGCGGCCTAAGTGCCTGCCTGGCAAGCATATGGTCCTGAGTTCAATCTCTGGTATCCACCCCAAAATAAATAAATAAAAGAGAGAGAAAGTGACACATTAGAATGCAGCATGACCGAAAGTGATTCTTAGGAAAAACTAATGACTTAGAAGAAAAAAAAATAGCAAAAGAAAGGACATGATATAATAGAAATTTAAAACAATTGCAAATGTTTTTTAAGAATGATTAAAACAAAGTAGAATCCTAAATTGACCAAACTGTTTGAAGTAGTTAAAACTAATCTTGCAAAAACAAGCATTAAAAGAAAAAAACCCTAAAAAACTTTGTGCCAGTTATTCAAAGACTACCTTGTCAACAGTCTTAACTTCTAAAAGGAGAAAAAAGAAATAGAAGTTTCTTCCCCACTTATTTTATGGGAATATTGTACACTAAGACATTCGTTTTTCAACATAGATGTAGAAATCCAAAAGCACATTAGGAAACCAAATTTAGTAATACATATCTAACAGTATATACGTAAAATAGTCCTTTATGATCAAATTGGATTTATGTTAAGAATGAAAAATACTATGAAATTAGAAGCTTATGCATGTAATTGATTTGCATTAAATACATTAAAGGAGAAAGGGTCATTACATTAACAAATGTGAGGCTTTCAATAAAATTCTGCATGTATTACTGACTTTTAAAACAAAAGCTAAGGTTAAATATAAATTACTAAGATTAATGAGAATCAAGCTGGGTTACCAAGAGATCAATATAGGGAAATTGGTTGCATTTATATCCTGTAAGAAAAATGAAGATGTAGCTTTTCTTTAAATAATAATATTAAATATAATAGAAACTACGAGTGCTGTAAGATATCTGCAAGGCTTTTACAGAGACTTTAAAGACTTGATAGAAAGTATTATTAGGAGACATCTTAGTTACTTTTCTTATTGCAGAGACAAAATACCCAAAGTTAAAGTGAGAAAAGTTTATTTGGTTCACAGTTTGTAAGTTTCAGTTCAAAGTGGCTGACTCCAAAGCAGAGGAGCAGTACAGAGCTGGCAGGTAGAAGGCAGTAAGCCATAAGAAAAGCAAGCAACCAGCAAAGGCCACACCAGTCATGTCTGTCTGTTATATTTTATTCCTCTGGGTGGTTAGCACTCACACCCTTGATCTCTGTCTCACGTCCTTGACTCCAGCATCACATACCCTAGACCCAGCCATGTCCAGAACGCCCCACCTATGACCACATGAGGCTCAGGGGGCTATCTAGGTACCAGCCAAAACAGGAAATCTAAAATACATGTAAAATACACCATACCATGTATAGAAAAACTCAGTGTCATAAAAATGTCATTTTTACCTTAATCTATGTAGACCGTATTATCCCAACCAAATCTCAACTAGTTTTCCATGTAACTGGGCAAGATGATTCTACAAAATACATATGAGTTGGGCTTAGTGGTCACAGCTATAATCCCAACTACTCTGGAAGTTAAGGCAAAAGGATCACAAGTTCAAGGGCAGCAGAACAATTTAGCAAGGCTTTGTCCTAAAATAAAAATTAAAAAGGGCTAGGAATGTAGCTCTGTGCAAAGGTTCTGAATTCAATCTCCAGTATTGCAAAAAATACATACATACATACATACATACATACATACGGACCAAAGAACAAAATATTTAAAATTATGAAGATACTTACAAAGAACACCATGGGGGGTTGTCCTAGTTAAATTTAGAAGACTATTAAGATAGTATGGAAGTGACACAGCTGAACCATGGTTGTGTGGAAAAACTGTAGTTGGGAATAAGACTCAGGTTAGACTCTGGAGTCAGGACCCTCAAGATTTGCGTCCCAGCTCTTTCAGTCATCAAGTTATTTATGTTTTTGTCTCTCTGAATTTGGAAAACAAGGAAGATAGTACCAGCTTCATGTAGTTGTGGGGATTTAGCTGACTTAAATTTTGGAAAGTGCTGGCACTAATAGATGCTATATAAAAGTTTGTAGAATAAACAATTGATTTGCCAGGAATGGTATGAGACAGTAGTAGACAAAAAATGAACACTTGAATAAGTGGTACTGGGTTATTGATGTAGCAAAACATAAATATGTTTCTTATGTTTGATTATTTATTTTTCTGTATTTTAGGGAAGGTTCTATAGGGTATTCAGGGTCTCACTACTAAACCAGACTCTTAGTGATTCTCCTGTTTACAGCCTCCCAAATGCTGGGATTACAGGCGTGTGCCACCACGCCCAGTCTCAATCCCTGTCTCAGTGTGCCCCAAGATGGGGCTGGCATGGCAGGCCAGGGGATTGAACCTCTGACCCCTGCCCCTGATTGCAAGTGCTTTAATCTGCTGAGCTATTTGGCCAGTCCTTGTTTCTTACATTGGAAATAAAGTCAAGTTCAAGTTGTCTAAATATCACCTGTGAGAGTCTAAAGCCTATGTGCTGAAGAGAGAATACAGGGAAATGTCTTTCATCTCTTGCCAAGTTTTTTTTTTTTTTTCTTTATTAGGTTTTTTTTTGTACCCAGTGCCTTCTGTATACTAGGCAGGAACTGTATTGAGCTACATCCCTTGCCCTTTTTAAAATTTTTGTTCTCTTGACACAAAGTTTTGTTAAACTAGCCCAGTAGTTTTGAACTCGATAATCCTTCTGAGCCTCTATAATGGCTGAGATAATGTCTCAGCATGTATCCATGCCTACTAAGTGTTGGTTTTTTTTTTTTATTAGCACATGTTTTCTGATCACAAAATTGTGTGTGAATGGTCTACTTTTAGTCTGATTTTTTCCCCCCATAAACCTTACTACTTTGGAATACAATTATATGAAAAGCAAGGCATGTCAAAAACATACATTTATAGCTGAAATTATGACTTTCTAGAAGTTGAAGAAAAAAATTAAAATAGAAAATGTGTGAAAAGGTAAATCAGGCTGGGTATGGTGGTGCACACCTGTAATCCCAACATTTCAGAATCTGAGGCAGGAAGATTGCTGCGAGTTCAAGACCATCCTGGGCTACAAAATGAGTTCATGCCCAGCCTGAGTTGTGTAGTAAAACCCTATCTCAAAAAGATCCAAAATAATAATAATAAATAATAATATTACTGTTAAATCAGTTCAGAAAGTGGAAATCCCGTAACCCTAATAAATATGTAAATATAAGTTGATATTTTTGATGGATAGCTATAATAGTTGCATGCAGTATGTATGCTGCAGCATAGTTCTACCTCCAGATATATGTTCAAGAAAAATTCCTGAGCACCAGCCTGATAGTTGAGCAGATTAATGCACCTGTTTAGGCAGCATGCAATGGCTGAGGTTCAATCCCCAGTGTGCCACGCCTACCCTACCAGCAGCTGAGACCACAATGGAGACTGGGCATGGGGGTGCGCGCCCATAATCCCAGCACTTGGGAGGCTGTAAACAGAAATCACTAAGAGTCCAGTCTACACAGTGAGACCCTGTAGACCTTGTCCTAAATATGGGGGGGGGGGGAGAAAAAGTCTTTCTAAAACAGTGCTGTGCCCAGACCAGAAATCAACACAGTGGTTCCTTCATTGAGAAAGTCTTAGTGTTGTTTTTTTTTCCAGTGTCGAATCAAGTTGTGATTAGAGACAAAGTTAATATATAGTCTGGTGGAAACACCTTTTTAAATATGGAAACACTACTGCATATTGTTTTAGAAAACATACATAAATCATTGCAAAGCAAGAAAATACCCAAGCATGGAAAGCACCAAAGTCAACAAAGATATTTTCTGCTACAGAATGTCTTATTTTAAATAACCATTAAAAACAGTTAGAATGGAAAAATGTGAATTGATGGTAGTTTATGTGAAGAGAACCTGGAGTTTTTATTTCTTTCTCATGATAAATTAAAATTGCAAGGTTGTAAATAAGTACACATTTTAAATCACATAGGTGCTTACCTTGTTCTTTGAATTGTTTGTACATTTGGAGTACTTTGTTTAGTTCTTAGTTTTGTTTTTTGGTTTTTTTGGGTTTTTTGAGAGGCATTCTGGTAAATGGGGACTTTAGAGCCAAATGGTAGAGAGCTATAAAATAATGTCTTAAGCCTTAACAGGGATAGGTTTGAGATTAAAAGTGTTAATGGCAACAGCAATTGCCTTGCTTGATAAAAAACCGCGTAGATGAGATATTTTACATTCTTTTCATTATTTTCACCTGCCAAACCAACCTCTGAGGTTATGAGAATGATAAATATTAATTTTGCCCTTCAATATGTTACCCATGTGTTAGAGTTTTGTGGCATATTCAAATTTGACATATGTCTCCAAGGAGAACGTTGAACATTCTTCGCTTGGGTTACTTACTGGCTATTGAGCAAACTACTTAACCTTTTAAGACTTTGATTTTATCTATCATAGCATTGTAAATTAATTTTCTATAGGTGATAGAAATGTTCTATATCTGCAGTCTACCAGGGTACCTACCAGCCATGTTTCTGGTGAGCACTTGAAGTGTAAAATGTGGCTAGAGTGACTGAGGAACTGGATTCTTGTTCTTTAATTGAATCTTAATGAAGTTAAATTTAAATAATATGTGGTTCTTGACTATTGCAATAATGTACAGATTTACATTGAAGATAATTATATGTACCCTAATATTTAATAAGATAACATCATACACTCTTCTAGAAATGCAAAAGGATGATGGTGTGTTTGTATATATATATGCATTGGAGAGTGAGATAGAATTCAAATTAATGTAATATGTTCTCAAGGATTGAAATTTAGTTTTTAATTACATTAATAGATGGAATAAGCAGGTTTGTATTCACAGAATATTTTGAAAAGAAAATGTCTTTCTGAAATTTGTCCTTTAATTTTGAATATTGGTAAAATGATAGTTGAAACTAGGGAATAATTGTTTTGTTTAAGCTTTAAGCTACTTAGCATTATCTCAAAGATTTTTTTTCTTAATAGCTTAACATAATAAAAAAATACTAAGCATGTGCTTCTATTTAGTTGCCAAATATGATCATTAAAATTGGCCTTTTTTTCTCTGAAGATACATTAACATCCAGTAGTAAGAATTTTTATTATGGCTGTCATGATATAAATACCTAGACAAATAAATTTTTCTGGTTTTGTTTTTTTCTAGCTGCATAGATGAATGGTTTGAAGTAAATAGATCTTGCCCTGAGCATCCCTCAGATTAAACATCAGATGCCTATTCTATAGGTAATTCTTCCTTTCTTGTTGTAATTGCTTTTAAGATTATCTTGAATTACCATTCAGCTACCAGTTTTATTCATTAAGTTATTCACTGATGTACATTTCTAGTTGCCTGTTGTGTTTGTGTATGTATACTGGTATGTGTTGCAGGTACTATGTTAGATTACTGTGTAGAAAACTCACATTAAAAAATACATTAAAGGGGCTGAAGATGTTGTTCAATGAGATCCTGGGCTCTGTCACCATTCCTTACCCCTCAAAAAGAAGAGAAAAAAACAAAAAGAAGGAAAGAAGCAGCATTAAACAACTTTCTTCATTCTGAGTAGACTCAGATGTTTAGTAACTGTTGCTTCTTTTTACACTTTAGAACCCATTTATGTACTTCTAGTTTTAAAAAAACTGAAATATATGTCATTACCCATCTTCTCCTGAGAGACTTGAGGGTCACAGTACTTCAGTTCTGTGACATCAAGAAGCAAGTTGTAGGAATTTGGAGATTTGAGTTCAGTGGTAGAAGAGCATTTGCCTTAACCACCTTCTTAGGCAGGTGCAGGGGCTGGGAGTTTGATCCCCAGACCTGCAGCTGCCGCCCCCCTCAGGGGGTGCACTGAGTCAGTGATTGAGACTGGGTGTGGTGGCACACACCTGTAATCCCAGCACTTGGAAGACTGAAAACAGAAGGATCACTGTGAGTCCAATCTACACAGTGAGACTCTGTACAGCCTGTCCTAAATACAAAAAAAAACAAAAGCATTTGCCTACCAAGTTAAAAAAAAAAAGTTGTGCCAAGATCATCAAATTAAGCATGTGAAATATGTATAGGTTTTCATGTCTTTCATATCTGAATAAAGTGATTTAAGAAGAAAAAAGAAAATCAGAGGCAGATTGCACCCAGAGGGCAAAGTCTTGCCACTAGCAAGTGGAATTAAATTCCACACATTTGAGCATGGACTTCTTAAATAACTGTGATCCTTAAGCTTGATTGTCGTTTTGATTGCCTTCTTGGTGGGTCAGGGAGGTGTGGCTAAGGGGACTATATTGATCATTAGTCCTTTCCTCTCTGGCTGTTTTCTTCTTCCTGGATGCCATGAGTTGAGTAGCTTTTTTCCACTGTGCTCTACTGCCATATTATTGCATTAAAGTCAATGTTAATAAAATGAAATTTTTGCCTTAGTATTTTACATGCCAAATATATCTAAATCAACTACAAATAATTTTTCCCATTTGGAGTCTTAGTGCATTCAAGCTGCCATTGCAAAATATTTCAGTTAATTTAGAATGAAGAAAAACTTATTGGTCATAGTTCTGGAGACTGGAAAGTCTACGATGAAGGAACCAATAGATTCGATGTCTGGTGAGGACTTCTGCTCTTCATTTACAGCACCTTCTGGATGTTCTAGGATGGCAGAAGGGTCAGCAGCCTCTCTCCAGCTTCTATAAAGACTTTTAGCCCATTCTTGAAGGCATTGCCTTCATGACTGATCACCTACCAAGGGCCCTACTTCTTATTAAGTACTATTGTACTAGAGATTAGTTTTCAGCATAAAAATTTTGGGGAGACACATTCAGACCATAGTATAGTAAATACATTTTATTCTGTTAAGAAAAAACGAATTTTATGATATAAATTATTTCATGGTTTCATCCTTGAATTTTTTCTTTAGTTTTATGGTGAATTTATGGCGTATATGCAACACACATCTCACATCATAAAATACTTGTCACTGGGCATGGGGGCACATACCTGTAACCCCAGCCCCTTGAGAGGCAGAAGCAGTAGGACTGCAGTTGCCTCAAAATTGAATTTTAAAAAAGGGCTAGGGATGCAACTCATTGGTAAGGCACCCTGATTTAATCCCAAATACCAGGGTTAGGAAATGTGTGTTAGTTTTAAAATTTATTTCCTTATGTTTCTTTTTTGGTACACAGAACCTTAGCTTTTAGTGTGTATCTAGAAGATTGAACTAGTCGACTCTTTTTGTTTGTTTGTTTGTTTGTTTATGGTTACGAGGAATGAACTCTGGACTTTGTGCTTGCCCAGCAGGCACTTAAGCTGCTGAGCTGTCTTAGTTTATCAACTCTCATCAGGTCAGCTTTCCATTGAAATCTGAGTTAATGGGGTCTGTCTGTAGAGACTGAGTCATTCGTAAGAATCTGTAGACATGGAATATTTTTACTTACATTTTTTCTTCTGGTATGACTACTTAACATTTATCAAGTGATAAATTCTTTCCATCCATTTACCTGTCCTAGATTAAAAAACATACGGATTTGAAAAGGGGTTCAGTGTTAAAACATTTTTTAAAAAAGCAAATACACATATGTCAGCGTAAGAGTTTAATTATTAGCCCAAAGCAGAAATACATTAATATCTGAGGTCTTAATCGGGAAATTATTTAGTTTTTTATTTGGGGAATTTTTAGCTATTTGAGGAAATGTACAAAAATTAAGAGAGCATGTTTGTATTTGTAATACTCTTTCCTCATGTAGTTTTCCTTATGGAAGAAGAATTCATATTATGTATTGACTGACTTTTGCGATATTTTAAGCTTTGGTCCTTTTGTATTTTGAACTGTTCCTTTATAGAACACTAAGAGTTTTTGGAGTAGTACATAAAGGTATTAAATTTTATAGTGATTCAGTGTTCATAAAGTCATAAGGAAATGAATGTTGTTTTTTGATTTGTCTGTTAGTATTATGGACCATGGTTATAAGCTACATTTTTCTATTTTTACACAGGTTTTCTTGTCTTTTCAAGATGCTTGAAAAATCTAAGAGTACTTGAGGACCTGTCTCTCCAAAAAAAAAAAAAAATGTGGGCTTATTCAGCCAGAAATCTGAGTTCTATGAGGTTTGGTAATAGAGATGGACAGTCAGACAAGAAAATAGCGCTGCTGAAGAGAGGACAGTAACCACAGAACTCAGTGTACCAAACTTGCATATAAGGGACACACAGGGATTTTGAAAATGCTGCACATCCCTCAGTAGTCATCTACATAGTTATAATACTGATCCACATTTTGTATTCAGACGCCAAAGTTAACTGAAAAGTTGATTTACTTTTTACTCAGTTTTCTAGAGCTGTGCAACTAGCTGTGCTTTGATTTGTTCTCTTTTTTGTGTGTTTCAGTTTGTTGTTTGTTTTAGTTTGGGGTCTGTTTTCCCCAATACTGATCTACTCTTAAATTAAAAACAACATAATTTACTTCTTATAAACTAAAGTCTTAAATGTGAAAACCAAGAAATGTAATAAGCAGTAAAACATTCTCTGAATGTAGACTGTGAGTCTAGTTCAAGTTCTTCCAGTCTTTTTTTCACCAAATGTGACAAATAGGTATCTATATAGGAAAGCTAAAATATGTTGACAGTTTTAAATTAAAGTTTTAATATTACCAGAATGCTGTCCAAAGAGCAAATCAAGTTACATAATTACATTTTAAGTAATTATAGAATTGCAGTTTATGAAATATGTTGTTTTCCTTCTAAATGAAACTGCTCATTAGTTAGTCGCAAATCATCTTGCAGCTATGCAACTTTTACATATGATTACCAATTTTATGTGCTGCCAGCTACAATGACTTTCTTTTAACGGGTATCTTTTGTTTGTTCTTTTCATATATGTAATTATTTTGTTGAGCTTTTCAGTTCCCACATTTGGGTAAAATATTTAGCAAGTTGTAAACTTAGTAACTTATGGAAAAGGTCAAATAAAAAATTCTGGAGTGGAACTTGGAATAAATTAGAAGGACATTTTATATACTTTTAAAAGTTGGAATTTAATTGGGATGCCAGATTTATAGCATTGTGCATCTTTAATTTTCCAGATAATCTGGAAGCTAGCATTTGATAAATGATTTTTTAAAGCAAATATAAAAATTTTGTTAATTTATAATTTATTGATGTTACTGTAATTAAAAATGTTATCGAGATTTTTAATTTCATCTTGTGTAGAAAAAATGTATTAAGCAAAATTATGTGAATAAATATTTCCCAAAAATACATCTGAATGGTAAAAAATACTGGAAGATAGCCATCAGGGCTGTAATAGTGAATGTCTTTTTTAAATATCAAAAAATACTGATTAAGTAGATTGTGCATTTTCAACAGGGAAAATGTTATCAGTGAATCAACAGGGAAAATGTTATCAGTGAATATTTAGGCAGTGCACTTTACTTAGTATAATTGAAAGTTGCACAGTACTGTTTCCTTATTTTAAACTCTTCTTAATGTATTTAAGTATTTGCTTTTTTATTTAACACTGCTACTCTGAACCTCCTTTGTTTCTCTATTGCTTCTGTTTCATGTTTTTCAAAAGGGCAAGTACAGGAGCAACTGCTGCTACCTAGAAAAATTATGTACAATGAATAATTAAAAGAATTTTTAATTGCTTTCTGTGTGATTTTAGACTAGGTAACATTTTCCCTAAAGTTATGCTGTGAAATGCCTTTTGTTATGCTGCAATTGCTAAAAGAATCCAAAACCTCCATTGTAACAGCTGACAGCACAGTTTCATAGGTGCTTTATAAATCAGTTGTGGAAAATTATTCTTCCTTCAATGGAATTATTATTATTATCATTATTGTTTTGGTACCTGGAATTGAACTCAGGACCTTGCATTTGCCAAGCAGGCACTTGTGCCACTGAGCTACATTCCTGGCCCCAGAAATATTATTCTAAGAAAAGTTTTTCTTCAACTTTATTTTGCTTCTTCAGCTCTGTAAGCTTTGACATGCTCCTGTCATAATTCTCCCCAAGAAAATACTGTTAAAATGTGGATAATTTATTTCCTATGATTGGTATATTGTTGTGATAATTATTTTGTTGTCTTCCATTCTTAAGAGATTTATTATAACTGTGACAGTTAACTGCTTACCTTGTCCTGGAAGTTGGTTTTCTGTTGTAACTTATTTATTAACGTTATTTTTGAATTATACTGGCTTAAGTTGGAAGTTTCCTTCCCCTCCTCCTATTTTGCCCCGACACAGAGTTCTGTGCTGTACCTGCTACAGTCGGAGCTCCTGGGACTTAGAAGAAAATTCAGTATTTGTTAGTGTGTAATAGCAAGTCATCTTGCAGCTGTGCAAGTGC
>NDGN011474023.1:0-14548 GCA_002564285.1 Tympanoctomys barrerae
ATGTGTTAATTATTGAAACTGTCCTACCAATTTTATTTGAAACTGTCTCATTGCTATTAGTTTCTCAATAAAATTATGAAAAAAAAGAAGAAACATTAAGTTTACTCAGAATTTTGGAAGCCTCAGTTCTTAGTGTTTGCATTCTTTTTAGGCTTGTAGAAAGTAAAAATATGTATCGTGACCATGCACTGGGAAGATAGCTCAGTGACATAAGCACCTGCCTGGAAAGAGCAAAGTCCTGAGTTCAATCTCTGGTACTGCAAAAATAAATAAATAAATAAATAATGACCAGAGTGAAAGGCAAAGGAAACATATTCATCTTATAGTTGGGAGTGAAAGAAAAAAGTAGAAGAAAACAGTGTCCTATAATCCTTTTGGCAAGCAAGCAAGTAACATCCCTAACCTCCCACAGAGCTATGTACATGAGCCATGAGTCATGCTTACTTGCATTCTTGCCAAATCAAGTGAAGAAGGGTCAGGCTGCTTTTTCACAGGACTGTCTCACTCTTTTCCTTCAATCCTCTTATTCCTATTGAAACAGAAAAGGTGAATTGGCAGTACATTTGCTCCCTAAGCAAACAGTCTATTGGAAACACTTCTTACCATGTGATTTTCCTTTGCAGTGCTTCCCCTAATGTTGGCTTTGGGTTGGGTTAAGAAATAGTCACCTACCATCAATATAAATTAGACATGGTCTAGAGTGATTATCTTTGTCAACAATATGTTATCCCCATCCCTGTGGTTGCAAAGAGAGAAATGATAAATTATGAGTAATTAAAATTCAGAAAGCAGGGGGGAAAGAATGGAGGATACTTTAATGCTGTGCCATCTTCATTATAAAGAATCATGGGGCAAAAGATATAATTTTAAATTGTTAGCCAACAGTAGAGATTTAAGGTGTACAAAAGGAAAAATATAACCAAGAAAAATGTCAAAAATGTACTATAAAAATATTAAGTGGCGAGAGGGAGAATAGGGGAAAGCAATGATAATGTGCTTGTTTTATTAAGATTAATACTGGCTTACTAGCTATAAAAGTGTGTAAAATCTAAAATTATAGATATAAATGTATTACCTAAAGAAAAATTTGATTTTTTAAAAGAGAAAGAAAAATAGTAAAAAAGAAACCATTAGAAATGATACAGAATTTCACAGAAGAAAATAATAGGAATTCAACAATTGTTATTGCATATTGTTGTCTTCACATTAGTCGTTCAGATTACCAGTTATAGGCATGCAAAATTGGTCAAAAAGTTATAAAAAATCAAAAAGATGAGAGAAAAAACTGGAAGCACCAATAGTTTCTTTTACTAGACCTGCAGAAATTAGCAGTACAATTATACAAGCTATCCTGTATGTATATACATATATTTTTTTCTTTTTCCATTCCTTCTTTATTTCTTTACTTCTTTCCTTCATCCCAGTTGTTCCTTCCCTTTGAATAGTTTCTTTCCCTTTGACAGTATCTATTGTACCTTTCAAACATTACTTAGTCTTTCAGGTTCTTACACTAGGGAGACAATATGATGTTCACACATGCAGGTCTGATTTATTCCACTTATGGGTATGGTCTCTAGATGCACCCATTTATCTATAAAAGCCTTGAGTCTAACTTTTTCATAGCTGAGTAATACTCAATTGTATAAAATAGCATATCTCTTTTACCCATTTCTCAGTTTATGGGCATCTGTTTTTTTTCAAGATTTAACTATAATAAATTGCACTGCTATAAACATGGGTGTACATGCATTCCTGTGGTATGAAGCTTTCAGTTCTTCTGGAAAAATACCCAGGAGGAGAATACATGGGTTGAATGGGACCTCTAATCCTATTTTTTTGAGGAATCTCCACACTGATTTCTATAGTGGTTTAGAAATAACATTCCAAATTGTAAGAAGAATTATAACAGATAAGGAAAACCACACCATGTAATAAAAGATAACAATAAAGAAAACATTAAAAGTAGAAAATTTAACATGATATCTGAACAGTAATCGAAACATAACAAGGACCTTGTAATAATAAAAGTAAAAGCCTTAAATTTTCCTCTTTTGAGAAATAAAACTAAAATCAAATATTTTCTGTTTATATCTGATGTCTAGTTGGCCAAATCAGAGGAACTCAGAAAAGTTAAAAACAATTTTAACCAAAATGCCAAAAAAATAGGTGAATACAAATGCAAAGAAAACAAAATTTACAAACTTAGCAGAAAAAAACCTGATAGTTATAATGATAAGACATCCAGTTTATAATGAAGTCAAATAATTATAAAATGTTCTCCTTTACAGAAAATTTACATAAAACAGATTTACCCTCAGCTATAGGAATGCAATGTAAAAATATTAATGTCAGTAAACTTAATTTATCTTTATCAACCCATAAAAGTTGTAATTAATAAATGTAATTAAAGAATGAGAAACCTAAGTGAAAAACAGGGCATTTGGTTACATAAATCTTTAATTGGATCTTTTACAAATAGGAAAAACTTATTTTGGGTCTGTTAGAAACCGGTAATATACATCCACAAAGTAAATATTAAATTCCTATACTTTGAGATCATAAAACAAAACCCTATGACAAAATTGAATATGAAGATAGCTAGAAAATAACAATAATAAAGGTGTTCCATATTTGTAATCAATCAAAATAAATGTTTAAAGAAAGAAAATGTCCTAATTTAGATATATGTGTGAATTGACTAGCAGAATGAAATCAATTTCTGAATTTAAAAAATCAGGAAAGACAAAGAAAATTATTTTATAAAAACCTGATGAAAATAGAAAGAATATGGACAATTAACATGAAAATATGAATTATCAACCATAAAATTAGTAGGACTGCTAAACAAGTTCACAGGTATAGTCATTAACACAAAACACAATAAAATGTACAAATGATTTACTATATATTCTAAAGAAAGTGGTTGGAGATATATAAAACATATAAGAAATGAGAAAGGGGAATAACCATATATGGATAGAACAATAAGGTGTTTGAGGTTTTTTTGTTCAACTCTGCAAAAATGGACTTGAAAATAAATGTACATGATATAAATAAACTTTCAGGAAATTATAAACTTCTGACTTGGCCAGAGAGCATATGAAAATGAAATGAACAATAGTACACGTGATGAACTAAAAAAATTGCCGAACAATGGCCTGTGGGGGTTCACTAATGCTACTGAAACTATTCTGTTTTAAAGTAGCAAACAGAGGGCTCACCAAATAGCTCAGCAGATTAAAGCACCTGCTTAGGTAGATGCAGTAATCAGGGTTTGATCTCCGTCGTGCATGCTGGTCCCGCCCCCGGGGTATGCTGAGAAATCGATTGAGACTGGCCATGGTGGTCTGTCTGTACTCCCAGCTCTTTGGGAAGCTGAACACTGGCGGATCACTGTGAGTCCGACCTATGTAGTGAGACACTGTAGGCCCTGTAGACCCTTACTAAAGTATAAAATAAATAAACAAATAAGATAGCAAACAAAAAGTTATTTGAAGAGCTCAATTATTTGAAAGAGAAGTTACATTAATCACCACATGTGGTTTATGAAATATCACATTACTTTAATACAGGCAAATGTATTGAGATAGTCACTATGTGCCTAACATAAGGTTGTAAGAATTTTCTTATATGTTGCTAGATATTCAGGAAAATTCAACGGTTTTTATTTTTGGTACCAGGGATTGAACTCAGGATATTGTATTAACTAGGCAGGCACTTATGCCGCTGAGCTATCTCCCTGGCCCCAACAATTTTAAAAACAAACAAAACATCTCAATAACCTAGGACCAACTGCTGCTTTCCTTCTGTTGTCTTCTTTGCCCCTTCCTTCTTGTATTAGTCACTGCTCTGTCATTATGACAAAATACTTGATTAAACTAACTTTAAGGAGAAAAGGTTTGTTTTGGATCATGATTCCAGAAGTTTCAGTCCATGATCTGCTGATTTCTTACTTCGAGGTTGTGGTGAGACACATCTTCACTGCACCAGGGGATTCTAGAGAGTAGGCTGCTCTCCTCATGGTGGTCAGCAAGCAGGAAGTTGGTGGAAAACCCTAGCACAAGACATAACCTTCCAGGTCATGTGCTCAAGGACCCACTTCCTCTAAAAAGCCCCCATCCTCTAAAGCTTTCAAGACCTCCATGCAGTGCCATCAATTATGAATCAATGAATGGATTAATTCACTGAAAAAGTTAGAACCCTCATGATGCAGTCTCCTCACATGCTCCACCTCTGATGTTGCTACTTCAAAGACTAAGCTTTTAACACAAAAGAGGTGGAGACAATTTTTATCTAAACAATAACACTTTTTCTCCCCGTCCTTCCTCCACCCAGGGACCAAGACTTTAGCAGAGGAGCTGAAACATATGGTCAAAGAGGGGAATATAAGAAATAAATGGTGTCAAATGATTTGCATATATAATTTTAACCTAAATACACCAAACCTCTGGTATAAGTTAATTGACTTCTATCCCTGGTTGATTCCATTATGGAAAGCAAGTTAAAATATGTCCATGTTTTGATACTGAACTATTCTCACTGGCAACAGAGAAGTAGAAAAGATCTCCAATGGGAGCACCTACTTTGTATGGAAGAAAATTCCAAAAGGTGGCTAATTGCTGGGGAAGTTTACTCTCTGATAATCCAGATAAGAAATGATAAAGCATGAAATTACATTATACATCTGTGAAAAGCAAACTAAAATGGTTATTTTCTATTTCATGCTTTTTGAACACTGAGTTTATTATTTTTAGTCTGGAATCATAATCTGATTGTCATGACAGCAGGAGTCCAAGTCCCACTTTAATGTAATATAAAAAGTGAATAATAATTTGAATTATTACAATGAAAGTTCCACTGAAGTAATGAAATGAATGGAACAAGGATGAAAAGAACACATTATTAAATAATATATATTATAGATTATATCTGAATGTGTGTATCATATATATATATATGAACTCAAATATATGAATTTTTGCATCACATATTCTATTAGAAAGATATCATTTCTACATAATATATGAAGCATGCTAATATCATGGTCAAAGCTTATTATAGCTGCATACACTGTAAAAATAGTTTATATAACTATATAGGTGGCTAGAAATATATAACGTGCTATTTTTTCTTAAAAATATTTTGGAACACTAGTTCTTTCCTAGGGAAAGTTTGATTTGAATTTATTTTCATCAAGAATTTTTAAATATAAATGTCTAGGAAATTACTGTATGTGAAAATAAGAGCTGAATTATTAGAGCTGCAGATTTGGGACAAAATACAGAGTTCTGATGTCATAAAGGAGACTTTCACAAAGAATATAATGACAGATCTTTATCTTCAAATAGGGAGTCAACCCTCTTTCAATAAGAATCATCCCTGCATCCATCAGGAGGAAGCAGAAGGGCATTATAGGTAAAATGAGCAGAAGCATAACGTGTGAAATAGGCTGGCTTTTCAGCTGCACTGCAAGCAGTTTTGTATGAGAAGAGTAAAGGATTCAAGAAATGATGCAATAAAGGGTAAGACTGAAGTGGATGAGGTTAAAGGATCTTTGATGTCATACCAAGAATTATGAACTTTATTCAGAGTAAAATGTGTCATAGAAGGTTGCACCAGAAGAGATGCCATGTTAGGGCTTGGATTGTCAGTTTAGTTATGGTATAGAGGGCAGATATGAAGATGTGAGATGAGAGGAAAATAGCCTGTCAGGAAACCATTCCAAGAAATGCTGAATATCTGAACAGAGGCAATAAAAGTCAAAAATGTAGAGGAAAGTTCAGGTATAAATGACATGGGCTAAATAGGGTCCGTAGAGCATTAGGAGAATATTTGAAGATACAGGTAGATGTCTAGGATTCTATCTTGGATGAATCCAAGCAAGCTGGTTTTATCATTAACTTGTTTTTTCATTAACATGAGGAATATAGAGAGTAGCATGGAAGGTTTTTTATTCAAGTGATGAGAAGGGTGTAGAACATCCAGATCTGGCTGAAAGAGATTTGCATATTTCAGAACATAGCTGGGAGCTTCACATAGCATTATTACTCTGGACACTGGGTGCCAAATTTCATTTACAAACACTTCTTTATTATAGCCATGTGGTTGTAATTTGCCCCTTGTCTGTGTCTTTGATTTTGTTTCTTCTAACTTTTCTCATTATCAAATTGGTATACTTTCAGTTTCACAAGCATTTTGGTTACAAAACTCTGCTCATTCTTTCTTCTTAGAGTTCACTCCCCTGACCCCAAACCAAACCAAACTAAAATTCTTAGCATCTTACATTTTTGTCATCAACTAGACCAAAGATGCCTTACTAGATATTACAACATAAAGTAAGCTTCTTCAACTCTGTGAGATAGATTTCTTTATTTATTTCCCAAATTATTATTTGACTTTACAAACTCTCTCTCCCTTTGGAGCAGACAGTAAACTGCATGAAGGCAGAAGTGTGCTCTTTCTCATAGATTACTTCACCTATAATTGTGGCTAAGGTTACTTCACTTAAAATCCAGTTCATGTATTTTAGGGTATTTTGAAGTATATTTTGATTTCAGATCATTGTATACATGTGGCTAAATATATGAAAGGTATGTTTTAAAATATATCCAAGCTATCATTTCATACATAATAGTGACAATGATAAGCAACAATATAATCAAGACCCAATCAATATGGTTAGTATTCAAATGGTACCAATTTTAATATCCACATATTTTGGTTAATGATACTAGGGGGAGAACAAGGTTCTGTGAAAGAACCAATGGTTTCCAGTGGAAGTGCAAGTCATCACTAGGAAGAATGTTGGAGTTTAAGCAGATAGTCTCCCTTTCTATGAACTTCTGATCTTCTTGAGGCTTTTTGTGATGAATCAACTGGAGGTTCATAACATGAATATCTTATTAATGTATCAACCACACAGAGTACAGCACAGGATCCAAACAAGTAAGAAATGGAGAAGGAGGGCCTGACAGACATACCAGAGTATCTAACTCATAGAGCCCTTTCAGGATGTATATACACAGG
Source organism: Tympanoctomys barrerae (assembly GCA_002564285.1). Taxonomy (NCBI): domain Eukaryota; kingdom Metazoa; phylum Chordata; class Mammalia; order Rodentia; family Octodontidae; genus Tympanoctomys; species Tympanoctomys barrerae. The sequence continues at coordinate 7,027 of NDGN011474023.1, forward strand.
CACAGACATACAAATACACATAAACCTCACTAAAACTATGATTGTACATCACAAGCACTATTCTGAATTTGTGCATTAACATCACTGGGATATCAAGTTCACATGGAGTAAAGTAGGCTATAAGAGTATTTGGGAAGAAGAGCTATAGTTTTTTTAAGTGAGAAAATAAATATTTGTCATTTCAGCTGTACCACCACAATAAAATAGACTGACTTGATGAAAAAACAAACAAACAAACAAACAAAAAAAAAAACCTCTGTGGTCAGCTTACTCCACATCATCCATGATTTCATTCTCTTTTCCTTTCTCAATTCTAAACTCAGTCATAGATTAAGAAATGTTTCAAATATTTGCTCTTGAAGCTAGGCAAGTCCATGTGACAACATTTTATTGAGTGAACCACACAGCAGATACTGGCTAAGGACTTTGAGAAATGTTTTAATGGGAAAGATAACTCCAGCATCATATACTTTGACTTGCTTTTCTTTCATCCTTCCTCCTGCATGACAGGCTGAAGAAAAGCCTAGAAGGACAGGGAACATACTGCAACCACGAGGATGAGATCCACCCTCTGAGAGCAGTGAAGCAGAAAGAGCAGGGGAGCCTGCTTCGTGAATGACATCCCTGAGCAATTTCACCACACCTAGGCTGCCACATCTTATTTTGAGAGGATAAAAGGCCTTATCTGTTTAAGCCAGTGGTAGATCTACATTCTGTCAATTGAAGTAAAAAAAAAAAAAAAAAAACTGTCCTGGTTGATGTGCTGGCTGATTTTCTTACTTTTAACAAGAACTGTCTATCAAAAGTTAGGCTCTTGGCAGGAAGCCCAGGGACACTGTGATGCCTTCTAGGTGTTTTATTCCTTACAGAGCCTGTAGCCTGTTCATTTTAGCTGTTCATATCTTATAAGTATTAGTGACCATCGTTCTTTTACTCTGGGGTCATTCATTAAAAATATTTTTGGAACCAGGTGCCTCGGATTCATACAGCAATTTTAACTATAGTTATGACATTTAAAATCAGCATCTGTGTTATCTCTAGGAAGCTTAGTGATAGCCCCTCAAAGGGAATACATTTAGAAGAGTCTGTTCCATTTAGGCAAGTGGAGTTTCATATATGAAAGTCAAAACAATTATTTTTGTAAAATGAGTTTGCAGCTGTCTCTTTGCCATCCATCTTATGCCTGCATAATTTCTCTCAGTAAAATTAAAGGAACAGCTCAATAATCTAGGACACTGTGTGCCCAAAGGATAAAAAAAAATAGATCTTCTTAATTTATTGCCTTTTGCCCAGTCTTCGTTCATGTGGTCAAAATGGTTTCTGAATAATTAAGATATATTTTATTTTAAAGTTTTTTAAAAATGTTAATTAAATGATAATATATGTGTTAGAGTTGTTCAGTTCTGGAAAATAAAAATTTTATATTATTATTTTCACTTACCTTAGAAGTTTATATTACACTGTTTTCATTATTTTTTTTACATCTCTACCTTATTATATTGACTTTTTCCTTTAATATTTAATGATATAAAGGACAACAGTCCACACAGAGTCAGTCCTGGCATCACTGAGTGATCATCTTGGGTACAGCACAGCTGACCTTGCTAGGATGTCATCAGGAAGCCCAGGAGGGAGACAGAGTGCCAACAGTCTGACCGGCAAGGCAGGATGGAATGTGCTGGCACCCTATGCTGTGGTGTACTTGCGTTAAGGCCTTGAGCACATGCTACACCTTCTGTAGAGCTCATGCTGAGCATGTGCAAAGCACACCATGAGTTCAATGGTCCACCAGTAAAGAGAAAAAAGGAGAGAAAGTACTAGAGACCTTCTTATTTCCACTTTATTCGTCATCAGCCTTGAAATCTGTTTCTTAATCTATAATTACAGAGACTGACAGATAAGAGTTTTAAAATTTCTCATTTTTGGCAGACTATAATTTGAATTCTTAATTTCATTATATTCTTATCATTTATACCCTTTGGGTTTTAACATCTTCCTCTTGCTGAGCTACAATTAGCTGGAGTTTTCTTTCCACATATATCATTGTTCTGTGAAAGCCATACATTTCTCAAAGTCTATTTTATCTCTGATGATCACTCTAGACCAGTGATGGTGAACATTTAGACACCAAGTGCTCAAATTTCAACCCAAAACCCACTTATTTGTCACAAAATGCCAACACTGCAATTAAACCTGAATACTGAAGTTTCAGTTTAGGAAAATAAAAATGCAATTATGCAGATGCCGTAGGTTTGCCACCACTGCCGTAGGCCATTATACATAGTCTAGTTTTTATAATGTCTGATGAATTCCAAAGAAGATTGTTATATTATTCTATCATACAATGCCTCCAGCATAGTGGCTACCTAATTTATAAGATTAAAAAGCACCTGGAAACGTGTACTGTCAATAAAACAACTATTTAGTCATAGTTGGTAGATGTTATAGTTTGGAAGTGTAACCCAAAGGTTCACATAGGGGTCGGGGACATGGCTCAGTGGAATGAGTGCTTCCCTGGCAAGTGCAAGTGCCTGAGTTCATTCCCCAGTTCCGCCAAAAAAAAAATAAGTTCACTTATTAAAGATAGTCACTGGCCAGTGGTGCTACTGAGAGATGCTATAATCATTAAGAGGTGGGGCCTAAGATGAGGAAATTAGGGTACTTGGGGTGTTCCCTGCAGATGAATATTAGGATCTTCTGTTCTCTTCAAAGGAATATTCAGCCCCTCCTGTCTTGTTCTTCATTTCCTGCTGTCATGCCATGAGCAGCGTGTTAATATTAATGTACTTCTGCCATGATGCACTGTATTGCCACAGGCCCTGAAGCAGTGACCAAGCCGTGTGGACTGAAACCTCTGAATCCTTGGCCATAATCAGCCTTTGTTACTTGAAATCGTTTTATTTAACTATTTGTTACAGTGATGGGATGCTGACTAGGCCAAGAGATGTAGTTCCCTTGCTCATAGGAAAGAACACTGGGGCTTGCATGCATAGAAGGTCTCATCATGACCAGGTGAGTAGTAACAGGAATAATTCTCATTCAAGACCTGGTATCTTTTTCTAAAATCTAGTTTTAAAGTGTAATTTTCTGATCCAGCATAGGTTAAGCCATGCTTTAGCACATATTTTAGTTGCGGTCACTATGCAGAGAAAAAATGTGGATACAGACATGTGCAGGAAGAATGCCACAGGAAGATAAAGCTAGGGCTAAGAATGGTGTTTCTACAGGCTGAAAAACACCAGATGTCCTTAGCAAACAAACTGAGGAGAGTGTGGGACAGATTATCACTCACAGCCATCAGAAGCAACCATCCTTGTCAACACCTTCCTCTTGGCTTTCTAGATTCTGTAACTATTTCAGTCATGTCCACCTTGTGATATTTTTTCTATGGCTTTCCTAACAAGCTAATAGGGCAAGTGTCTCAATAGATGAAGTGTGACATAACTGTGATCATCAACTGTGGTCTAATGAAAAGTTCCCAAGATATCCTTTCCTTTGTTATCACTATCATGACTGCTAATTTTTAAACTAGTGTTTGGGAAATCTCACAATATGGGCACCAAGGAAGATCAGTGAATGGTGTTTTGCTCTTTTCTTGTGACTGTTGCGACTTTTTGGGTCTGAAGAGGAAAATGGCTGAAAAAGATGACTGCTCTCCCCATAGCTACTTTTCTTGAAGGTTTCAAAGCAATGAAGAACCCATCAGTGCCATACTCCTCTAGAAATGGTTAGCCATTCAACAGACCCTGAGGATAACTCTTCCTCTTGCCAGACTGGAAAGCTCATACTTTATGGGTGTCACTCTAGTGTTCTTTTAATTTTTAGCTGTTATTATACAATTACTGGACACAATGTGTGGCTGAAGAGTTTCTAAGAGCTGGAGGGGGAGGTACTACAGGCTCGTTGTGTTTGGTAGCTGGACATACAGAAAAGGAAAGCACTCTCGTTTATATCCTTATGACACCATGGNCATTTTACAACTTGGAGCAAAGAGCCTCTGAAGCTTGGGTTCTGTACCTCCAGGGACACTGAGAGACATGGGTGCTGTCTTTAGTGATCACATGTCAGAGGGTGACTTCCAGGTCCAGAGGAAGACAGTTCAGAGGTGTAAAGCTGACAAGGAACTTTGAAAGAGATCAGCCCATTAAAGAAGCAAATGAAAAAAGTAGAATAGGACATTTTCTAATATAAACATTTTAAGGGAAGGAAGGCCAAGGGTTCTAGGAGCAAAAAGAATCTCCTCTAAAGTGGGATTCAGCTGCGGGAAACATTAAGTTCCTCTTGGCTGTATCATTTGCCTCTGGTTCAGTGGCTTGCAGAAAGGCTTACAGTTAGAAAGCTGAAAACACTAGGAGGCATTGGAGACTGCATGTGTGCTTCATGCCATATTTTTCAAATGAAGTCCAGATGTGCTTATTTCAAATGCTTCCTCAATGCTCTGGGACTCAGAACTCTAATGCAGAAAACACTTAAATTACTTTTCTGTATAGTCTTGGAATTCTAACTTCACCTCTCACCAATGCAGTCATTTCTTTAGATCTAAATTGAATGGGTGCTCACTGGACAAAATTTCAGGCATTTTGGCTTTTTCTATAAAGCATTTGGCAACAATTTGCCATGGTACAATGAACTCAGTAATTGAAAAGTCTCTGTGGATTAATGATTCTCAAAGTAGTATGATCATTAGAAAAAACACTTGAATGTTTTTAAAAGTACAAATTCCCAGACTCTGTTGTGGGATATTTTGGTATTCTTATTTCAAACATTTATGGCAGCTCCAACTCAAGTTACAAATAATCAGACACATTTGGAAACAAGTTAGCCTTGTGATGACATGGCAAATGAGATAATTGTTCTAGAATACATTATGGAGAATTTGTTTCCATCGTCATACCTTCTATAGTGATATTTTTATCTTTAGTGTTTACTGAATAAGTTGATTCTACTAGATGGTACACTGAAAAAAAAGGCGCTTAGTGAAATAGCTCACTATTTACAATTGCTTTCTTTTTTTAAAAAAAAAGAATTTAGGACAGGGTGTACAGGGTCTTACTACGTAGATCAGACTTATAAAGATTCTTCATTTTCAGCCTCCCAAGCATTGGGGTTATAGGCACGTGCCACCACACCCAGTCTCAGTCTTGTCTCATGTGTCCCAAGGGTGAGGCTGGTGCAGTAGGCCCAGATCAAACCTGTGGCTCCTGTATTTGCCTAAGCAAGCATATAATTAGTCTTACAGCCTGTCAATTTCCCAATTTAATATCCCTCAGATAGGATTTACTAAATAAACAGGAAAATTGACCTTTTTTAATGTTGTTATTGTCTTTTTTAAAAGAAAGCATATGTGACTGGCTTTGATTCACCTCTTCAATCTACCCAGCTTGAAATCTTTGGTTAAACCAAGTGGAGCAAACCAGGAGTTTGGTTTAACCAAAGAGAGTAAACTAGTGCTTTTTGCTCCTTCCTACAGCCTGAATTCTATTGGCATAAAACTTTGAAATGGCATCTGTTTTTCCTTATGAAATTCAAACAATTGCCTAACCTCTTGGCTCTTAAAAAGGATCAAGGAACACTTTGCTGTATATAATGAATCTGTTAAATTTAAACTGTTCTGGAAAAAGAGGGAGAAGATAAAATACGTAAATGGCTATAATACATCTGGTTAATATCCACAGAAAGTTATATTTTTCCATGTTTCTGAAATATTTTTGTTTCTGTTCTGTTACCCATCACTTCATTTGAGTTCCTGCAGGCAGCAAAATTATGGAGAAGTCCTGTGGATAGAAATACAGTGTCTGGAGCCTAGTGTGATTTCCTGCTTGGCACTGAACTAGTCCATGGTTAGGAAGAAAGCAGCTATAAAAAACTATGTTTGGAAATAGGGCTGCTTTAGCAGACACACAGACAACTCTCAGGGACCTGCAACACATCTCTATTGAAATATTGCTTGATGTGCACCTTTGTCCAAGATTCAAGTCTAGATGTTTAGTAGTGTATATAAGCAACAGAAAGACAGGAGAGATAACATGAAAAGGTTCAGGCAAAAGAAAATCAGCACTTTACCATTTTGATCAGATCTAACAAATTGAGTGTGCCAGGATGAATTGGTTTAATTTGTGGCATGTGTGTATATGTGCTGTGTGTGTATGTGCGTATGTATGCATTTGTGTGTGCTTAAATACAGAAAAATCTGCAGAACTAAGATGAAAGGGAGAATTTAAGAATTAAAAGGATAGAAAACTTTAATAATTTAAAAGTGGGAATCCCAGATATTTTAATCATATTTTTAAATTAATTACATGAAAATAAAATATTGATTAATTCCTTTGTAATTCCTTTTACATTTGTCAGCATGTAAAACTTAATTTTAACAACAAGGAAAATGTGTAGTCGGGATAATTAAAAATAATACATGGATATTATGCAAAGCAAAGAGAATATACTTGATCTGCAAATGACTTTATATCAAAGACTACAGATCTTGAGAAACCTGAATTTCATAATCCCAGCTGACCTTAATCTTTCTTGAATGCTTGTTATACATCAGGAAATATTCTGAATGCTCCATGTGGATTAACTATTTCTTTTTGCATTATCTTGCACTAGGATTACATGTCAGGACTGTAAAGCTATCTTATAGGTAAGGAAATCAGATATCAGTGTGATTATTATCTTGAGCAAAGACAAGAGCTATATCCACTAAGATTTACACATCTCTTAAACTCTTCCTATCCCTAACCTCATTCTAGGACCTGAATTATGCATGTGTGAATTATATACATTCAAAACTGTGTTTTCACTATTTAAACTCAACTGGGCCATCCTCAAGGCAGAAAATGCACTTGTTTTCATTTCTGGTCCATAGTAAATTAACAATGCTTTGACCTATACAGTGTCCACCCTGTCTCTATTGATACATGTAGGAAGTAGTTGGTGATATCAAATTTGTATGCAGAGCAAAAGTTTTCTTAAAAATTATTAGAGAATAATTATTGAGCAAGTGATTGATCCAAATGAGGGCTATCTAAATCACTGCACCTAATGTGACAGTGCAAACTGACATTAGTCTTTCATTTGCCTTCAACACACAAAACAATCTAGGGCAATTTTTTGATTAGATAGACACTTTCTCAGTTAATTGAATTGCCTGGATCTTCTTACAGAAATGCCTTGCTGAGTTTTTCTTGTGTAGGTTTGACATAAACATAGGTTTTGTTTTAATGTCCTATTGTTTAGGCCTCAGCCTTCCCATTTTTCAATCTAGTTAATTTTTATAAATGTGAATATCTCTATCAATTGCCCTGGCTGTGATTTATAGTCACTTTAAAAAAAAAGTTTATTATTACATATTTTCAGTACATAATGATTATAATCATGCATCTAGTTCATTTATATGTCCCTCTCCTCCTATTTTTTCCTATTTTTGGCCCTATCCCTTTAAGGTCATTGAGGACTCAGGACATAAAAGAACCTCTGCTGTGATATCCTGTAACTAAGTGGTATCCCAAATTTTCTGATCAAG
>NDGN011474029.1:0-10756 GCA_002564285.1 Tympanoctomys barrerae
CACAGCAACCTGAGCCTGACTGCTTTGTTGAAGCAGCCCCTTAAAGAACTGAGCTAAGGGGCACCCCGCCCCATAGATATGTTAATATTTTCAGTTTAGCAGCAAAACTCTGGCACTCTGATGTTCTGACATTCTCTCAATTTTCTGTATTTTAACAAAAGGCTGAACTGTTGCTCCAAACGCTGAAACCTGCCCAGTGGCAGCTGCATCCTTTTCCTAGCAGGATTCGTCCCATTAGAAGTGGCTGCTTCCAGGAATGCCCCATGTAGAAGGTGCCAACAGTGTAACCAGCTCTTTAGGGGTGTCCTGCGCCTGACAGGGCCTGATGACAGTCTAGCCCTCACCTTTCCACTTCTTTTTATTTAACTGTGATTGCTGCTGACCAGAGGAGACAGGAGAGACAGAGGAAAACGAAAGCATCAGCCAATAGGCTAAGCACAAATTCTAGCCCATGGTATTTATTAATTTATTGTTTTTGTTGTTATTGTTTGTTTGGTGTTTTGAGACAGGGTCTCACGATGGAGTTCAGACTGCCCTTGAGTTCACTATGTAGTCCAGTCCTGCCCTGACCTCCTGATATCCTGCCTCTGCCTCCCAAGTACTGAGATTACAGGGGTGCATCGCCACGCTCAGGTTGGTGACAATTACAGCGTGAGGGGCTTTGCTGGAAGCCCTGGGAGTAGAGAGCAAAACACTCCCAAACCCAGAAGCCAAGGTCCCTGCCCTCAGTGACGAAGCTCAGAACCTAGGAGCAGTTAAATGCTTGTAGAGTGAATGGATGCCTGGATCCAGGCAGCGACAGCAGGGGTGACAGCTGGGGGCAGACAGCTTCCCACTTTGCGAAACTGTTAAGCACTGTCTTAACCCAAATTGATTCTGCCATCCTGATTTTGGGATTATAGGCTCTTCTCATGGCAAATGTTACACTTCCAGGCTCGCTCTATTTTATGTGAAATGTAAATTTAAAGGGCCCACAAGGAGATGAGAGGCGGAACTGGCCCTCTTAGGGCAGCTCCAGGAAGGGCCACAGTCCCTGTGAGCAGCTCCAACAAAACCCTTCCAACGGCACCACCAGGTGGCACCTGCAAGGCGCAGATGGGGAGACTCATTTGCCCCACACCCCACGTCTTGGAAGAAGCCGCCTGTGTGCTTTCCCCAGTGGGCTTGTCGGCGAGGAAGTGGGGGAGTTTAAGTCCTTCCAGACTGCATGAATATATGCCCCGTTTTCTGACACCCCAAACACCACGAAGGAGGGTCTGTCCCCACACACTCAGGCTGTCAAAGGCATGGTACACGCTCCTTCGGAGCAAACTCGGCCTCCGCTGCATGCTGTATGGGGACTAGCGGTGGGCGGCTGCGGGCTGCGGCGAGCTGCCGCGAGCTGCAAGCAGAGCCAGGGCCCAGGTCTCCCTGGGCCGACCCCCCACCTGGGCCAAAAGGCAGGAGTGGCGAGAGAGACAGGTCTCAAGGGGCAACAGACCAAAGTCCCAGGACGTGGGACACCACTTCGCACACCTTCAGCCCCCAACCTTCGGCAAGGGGACGGGCTGAGGTGCCTCCTCCTGCTGGGCTTTTTCTCTTGGGGGTTCACCTGCTGGCCGCAGTTTGTCGACCCGAGGTCACCCCTCACCGCAGCAGCGGTCCCACAGCCTAGGTTGGGTGCGGTTCCCCGCCCGCGGAAGGTCTGGGTGCGGATGCTAAGCACAGAACCAGCGAGTTCGGGTCATTTGGAGGTGTGCGGCTGGGCCACCAACTCCGCTCCGCCCGTCACGGCAGGCGAGCTGCGCCAGCTGCGCGACCGTCTCCGTCGCTGACGCTTCTACCCCGCGGCTGGTGACATTGGGAGGAGAGCAGAGCGCTCTCGGGAACAGAAGAGTGGAAGGGGCAGGCCAGGTGGGGGCAGGGGAAAGGAGCGCTTGCGCCAGGGGGCGTGTGCACCGAGCCAGGCGGCCGCGCCGGCACCAACTTCTTCTGGGCGCGCGCGGCGGGGCGGGCGAGCGCGGCCAGAGCCGGAGCCGAGCTGAGGACCGCGGAGCTCGGGAGCTGCGGCCCGCGCCCTGCGCCGCCGCCTGCTGGTCTGCTCCGGGTTCTCGGCCCCCGGTGCTAAAGCTCGGGTCTATAAATAGCAGGTTACAGCTCCTTCTCCGCGCGCACACGCTCAAGCGCGAACGCAGGAAAGTCAGCCTAAAAGTGTCTGCTGCTGCCGCCGCCCCCGCTCAGCCTCCGGGAGAGGTAATGACACGCGGGGGACCAGGGCTTGTGGGGCATTTGGTAGGGTGGGGTGGGTGATGCTGGGGGCTTGGACAGGCGTGGGAGCAGGTCTGAGGGCGCCGGGGCACATCCTGGAGATATGTTTTGAGCTAAGTTTCACAATGTTGCAGACCCCGTCGCCCCTCCAACCCTGCCGTCCGCCGGCGAGGTGCGCTGCCGCTCCTCGGGGTACCCCTGGCCTGGCGCTATGGTCTTGCCATTGACCCCCGGCCCAGCCGGTGTTCACACTCACTCTCTGGCCCCGCTAACCCCAAGTTCCGGCCTCATCAACCTTCCAAGGCTGCCCCCACCTGCACGGTCCCTTGACAGATGCCGCGGTGGCCCGGGGCTCGCTTTCCCCCTTAATCCCAGTTACAGACAGCCACTGCCCTCAGCGTCGGAAGAAGTGGTCCCGAGGGCGTGGAAAGGTCGGTGGGCAGTGGGGTTGGCTGATACCACTTATCCCATTTCCTGATGTTTCCTAAAGCGCCCCTCCCCACGACCACCTCCAGCCGCACACGCAGCAACTCCTTCCCGAGGAGAAGCTGGGCTGGTCTCCCTGGCTGCCACCCACGCTCCTTTTATCCTACTCCTAAGGGGGTCTTACTATGGGTTAGAAAGCTAGGGCCTCAGCTCGAGGGGCTGGAGGCGGTCATTGTTGGGAGAGTGAGAACCACACTGCTTGGACTAAGAGGACTCCTTGAGCTCTTCTGACCCCTCTGGAGCCCCCACCCGGGACCCTGGTTCTTGACTGGACTTAACAGGTTTGGACGCTAGAGCCTCTAGTAGTCTAGTCTCAGACCCTTCCTGCACCCCCGAATTCTCCCCCATTTGGGGTGACAGTTTCTGCCCCTGGACACAATGGGCAGGGACCCAGCAGTTTCTGTTTGGAGACCAGAGGGTTTCTAAGGTGAGGATGTGCATATTGATTAGGTTGTTCTGCTGCCCAAAAGTTACTGGAAAAACCCAGAGGAGAGGGACCCAGCAGTTTCTGTTTGGGGGCAAGAGGTTCTTAAGGGTGAGGATAAGCATATTGATTTAGTTGCTGTTGCTGCTGCAAAAAAACTTAGTGGAGAAAACCCGGTAGGGTTTCTGCTACCTTTAGTGCTGGAGATTGGTTGCTTTTTCATTTCTGAAGCCGTTTTCTTGCTTCTCCTTTAAATGTTATTTGAGGTCATTGTATTTGAGTGCAAGTGTTGTATTCTGCCTACCTCTTCAGTTTAAAAGAACTTGTTTATGACTGTGACTCTTAGAATCAGCAGACACCTAGAAAAGGGAGGAGACTGTCATCTTCTCCTCCAGATGGGCCCCTGGCAGCCCTTTCTCAGGCATACCCACTCCCAAGACATTGCTTGCGACAGGAATTTTATTAGTTTAAGTGGTTAATTTTAAGTGGTCTTAGCCCCAAAGTGGTAGCAACATGACCTAGTGCTAAAGCAGCGTATAATGTGCAGGAATCACTGACAATGCAGCAAGTGACTGTGCCAGAAGTTGAGGAAAGAGAGGGCTGCGCAAGTGGGCATGGGCAGTTCACTTAATGTACGAAGATGTGAACTCTTGTCAGGTTCCTTTGCGAAATACTCCAGTAAAGCATTGGTTGGAAATTTGAATACATTTTCAATAGCTTTGTGATGAATACATGGGGATTAAAAATTAAACCTGTTGGCTTTATAGCAAATCTAGTCGTTTCTGCAATGGTGGCCCCTTTTTCAATGCATTTTTTCCTAATATGACTTAAAAGTTTGTCCTTGAAAGGTTATGAAATGTGCATGTGAAGAGCCTCCGTGTCAATAGGAAACATTTGCTGATTAAAATACTGCTCTCATTTTAGAGGAATATTTCCTTTGATTAGGCAAATATTTATTTTTGATAAGCTAATGACAGTTGGTAAGTACATATTTATAGCAGCATGCTGTTTTGTTGCTGATAAAGTGTAAGAACTACCTCACAGACCAAGTTGCCCTCTCTCTCCAGACATGTAAAGAATCATGCAGGCAAAGTTGTAGGCACAAGATGTTCTTATGATCCTTGGAGTTGAGCTTCACTTTGGGAATGCAAGGTTTAACTTCATTTTGCGGATGTCCATTGAAGGCTTTGTGTCTTATGTTTGTCAAAATACTAAACATCTTTCATGCTATGGGCATGTCAGTTAAATTTAGTTATAAAGTAATGTGATTATCTTTTAGTTTTATAGAATGAAAAGTCATCAAGCTCTGAGAAATGATAGATATTTGTACTAAATTGTGCAAATTGGAAGTTATTCATTTTTTTCTGAAACCTTTGAATTGTCTTCTATTACAAACAAGGTAAGTCCTTGCAGGGGTAACAGAATTAACTTTCACTGTCTTTAGGTAAGATCTCAGAAGGCAATTCTCAGACAGGCATAGAAGGCTTCCAAGCTGATTTTTCTCTTAGCAACTCAATGTCAATTTTCCGGGAAGCATCTAATATAGGAAAATACAAAGTAAAAGAAAAAAAGATGGGATCATAATTAGTGAGTAAAATACTTAGTGAATATTTTGGCATGAACAATGCCAAGTAGTGCTATTATTAGATATATAAATATCACACATTTTACAATCTGTGTGGAATAAATCCTTGCCTTTTCACATGGGGTTTCCAATAGTAAAGCTTTGCTTTAAATGCTCTCAAGTTAAATATTCAGTAGAAAGCAGCATCAGTCTCTTCTGTGTTCTGTACCTTACTTTTAAAACAGGATCCATGTCTTTCTAAAGCCCTAAGACATCTTCTGAAAAAGCCATGCTGTCTCTATGTTTTTTATGTTGAGCTTTTGGAGCACACTCATCATCACGCATACTGATGCTTAAAAATGACACGATTTAGCCAGTAATTTCAGCTTAAGCCTTTATTTCCAGATAAGTCCAAATGATGATGCGAAGATTGAATTTTTGTGTAAAAAAAAGTTTGTGGTGTTTGTGGTCCAAAACTTTAGATACTATACTTGCCTAAAAAGGGCAATAAGTTAAGTAAGAGGAAATTAAGGAAACTTTCAGTCTCCAGCACAGTTGTCATTTAAATTAAGTGATGTTTATTCCTTTTGTGAATTTTCACTACTCTGTAGGTTAATAAAAGCATTTAAATCTTATAAAGTTTTGGGCCTGGTGAGATAGCTCGGTAGTTCAAGCGCCTGCCGGCAAATGCAAGGGCATGGGTTCGATCTCCAGTACTGGATGTCGTGCCAGCCACTGAAACCAGATGTGGTGGCCTGTGCTTATAATCTCAACACTGGGGAGGCTGAGGCAGGAATATTGGAGGATCACTGAGTCCAAGCTTCATGTTGAGACCCTGTACCAAATAAATAAATAAATAAATAATTTTTTAAAAACTCAAAATTTTGGGGATTATAATCATATGTATGCATATATGCATGCATCTGTGGCAGGGCTTTCCTTAGATAAGGTACAATTGTACTGCTGCCTTCTAACCTGAAACTATTTCAGTGAGATATCTCCAGTGGAATATCTAAGATATTTAGATATTCAGATATTTATATAAAAATATCTTTAGATATTTAGATATCTAAATATATTTAGATATTTTTAACAATTGACTTGCTAATTTTACCTGATGTTGGCTATTATAATAGATGTCATCTCAACACAATGTATTGTTTTTTCTTAATTAATTTGTCCTATACTTTTGAGTAAGTTCTTTTCTATCTTAGCCATTCTAACTAGGAATATTGATTGTGTGTTGGAGGACCTAAAATAGCCCTCAGTGGAATTAAGTGAAGTAGACAGTACTTTAGTTAAATTGATTAAAAGATATCTTAAGTACCGTAGTTTTCCAAACCATATGGCTTTGATCAAGATTTCCTCTGGGAATTATGCGTGTTAATGATGTTCATGGAAATGTAGATACCACTTCCTCAGAGGCAGAGAAGTTCAATCCATCCATCCATCCATCCATCCATCCATCCATCCACCCACCCACCTACCTACCCTTCTATCTGTTTTTACCTATTTATCTGGTTATGAAAATAAAGCAACAGGCTTAGTAGGAAAATTACTCAGTGCTTTCCTCTGATGTTTTCCAAGGGTAGAAAAGTTTGTGAAAAATAGAGTAGGCTTCTGTCGTGGCGATTTTATATGACTAAAGCAACAGGAGCAATGAAAACTACCTTCCAAGATAAAAGAAAAATGTAAATCTTGAACATGTCCACATATTAACTATTTATAATCATTTATTTACAAATTTTAAATATTGTTGAGAAGGCCTGAGCTTTTTGTTTCTCAAAAGGGAGTGTTTTAAAAAGTTAAACAGGGGGCTGGGAAGAGGCTCAGTGGAATAAGCGCTTCCCTGGCAAGCCCAAGAGCCTGAGTTCAATCCCTGGTTCCACAAAAAAAAAGAGTTAAACAACCGTGGTTTAATGAGGATGTATTTAATATTTCCACTATGAAAACAAGACTCATGCATCTTTTGATTTTACTTTAATTCACAAGTATAGAGCATCAAATAGGCCAGATGCAAAATTATCATTTCAGAATATACCAATCAGATAAAACGTCCTGCCTGCCCATAGCAGGGAACTTTGCTGTGGTGCCCTTCACCTGGCTGTCATTTGACTTTCATGGGGCTTCACTTCTGTTAACAAGACACAATGGTGAGAGCTGAGCCCCAGCAATTAGCACAAGTGAGACACAGAATCATCCCATTGGGGAAAGTGAAGTAGCAAAATCAGTGACATCTTAAATTGAAGTTATAACATGGATGTGAGTAGAGATTATAGTTGTCTTTGAAAAAAGGGTCATCTTATGTCATTAGTGATTCTTTTTGTGTACTTCGATGCTTTTTTCTTGTCATTATTTGTCTTTTTGAGACAAGGTCTCTTCATGAAGTTCAGGCTGGCCTTGAGCTCACTTTTGTAGCCCAGGTTGGCCCCAAATTCGAGCCATCCTCCTCCTGCCTCAGCCTCCTGAGTGCTGGGATTGCAATTGTGTGCCACCATGCCCCGCCTTTTGAGGCCTTTTTTGAATATCTCCATATGCCAGACTTGTTACACAACCATGTGTTCCACTTAGAGATCAGCATATGTCACCTTCATAGCAAAATATGTTGCATAGTTGCTGCACAGTATAAAAAATCATGTTTTAAAACTTTTTTCTTTTCATTAACAAAATCTGAAACTTTTTAATATTTACTGATCCAATCACATCTTTCTGATTATAAGGTCTGTGGTTTTTCTGGTGTGTGTAATTTTTTTTTTACATGCAATAATTGTATGCACTAACTGTGTGAGAATCTTGTGACTAAGTGCATCTTAAACTTGTTTTTCTGGGTACATTTGCTTTAAAATACAGCATTTCCATGTTCCTGGAGCTGCTCTGATTTGGCGTGAAAGAGACATTTAGCACTAGGTGGCAGTGCATGGTGCATAGAAGCTTTGGGTTTTTTTAATTGCAGCAAAGTCGTTTTTAAAGCTATTAAAATTTGTATTTATTTCATGAGTGAGTTAATGAAATTAAAATCAACAGGCATATAAATCCTTAATGGTATATTTACAAGATCTATTACTTGTAATACTTTAGCAATCTGATAGTAGTATTTAGCACTGCTTTTATGAGGGGTCTGCTTATGTGAAGAACAAATGTTGGGAATTAATTGAATTAAATGTGCCAGTGTTCTGTTCATAAGTGGGAAGAGAAACAGAAAGAGAAAGTAAATGACAGGTAGAAAGAATATGCCATTCGAAATAGACCTTGTATTAACTATTAACCGTTTATATTTCAATCCTGACCTCATATCACCAGTTGAGCAAATTCTTTTTCAAGTAGTCAAAATGATAATTATTAATTTTCATTTATCTCTTTGTTCTTTTTATTTATTCTGTTTTATTTATTTATTTTATTATTTTATTGATTTTAATGAGAAAATAAAATAGAAATGAAACAGTTTCAAAACAGGTTAGTAGAACAGTTATAATAGTTAATACATTGCATATTGTTGTCTTCATAGTGGTTATTCAGAGTACAAGATGCAGACATGATATGTTGTCTAAACAATATTAGCACAAACCTTCCTTCTCACTGAACTAAGAGAAAGTAGCTGTGTATCTATCCTATTTTGTATATATATATTTTTTTACTACAAAATGCTCCTTTATTTATATCCCCCTTTATGTTTTGTTTTGTCAGAGATGGGTGTTCCATTGCTGTTACAGAAGCTGTATTAGGATAACGACCTTTTTAAACGACCTTTTCATACTTGATGCCAGTCCAAATATTGTAGGTACTTGAATTCAGCAAAATAACCCAANATAGTCCAATAGTCCATAATAGTAGTGGGTTATCAGCAGAACTGGCAATTGTCAGAAGTTGTTGGCTTGAGCCTTTTACAGCTCAGCATATTAATATGGCATTACATTTTATCCCTCGTAGGGCAGTGCAAAAAATAAAATAGACCAACCAGGGCCGACTAGTCACTGATGCTTCCGCAGATCTCCTGATGTCCTCTGTGGTAGTGATGGGCTGGCCATCACCGGGACCAGGTTGGGCGGGCCACGATGCACTATGATTTATAGGTCATTGTGACAGCTGAGTGTTATCTAAACCATTTTTTCTTGTTTCATCTGAATATAGACATTCCCAACTCTGGTCACATAATTAAATTATGAGTCATAGCAGAATTAATCAACTTACTCTTCCATCTGCACATCAGAATAGGACGCCTGCGCTGGCTGGTCATCTGAGTGAAGCACCCTCAAGATCAGGGTGGCATTTCTGCCGTGTTCACGGCAGGTAGCTGTCATGTGAATGGAGACCAAGGAAGCCTAAAGTGATATAATCGAGAAATTTCATTCCTTAAAATCAAAAACACATTTTTTAGCAGAGATACTGAAGGTTGAACTCAGGTTTTTCACATGGAGAAATAAACCTTTATTTTTATTTTTTTATTTGAAACTGAGTTTTGCTAGTCTCTAAGTTGTATGGATTGGGATTCAACTTGGGATCCTCCTACCTCAAAGTTCCAGAGTGTTATCAAGCTATCAAGCTGTACAAAACAAACAACAACCTTTTTATTATGTAAAATTTCAAGGCTATAAAGTAGAGTAATACATTGAGCAGTAACTCCACATACCTGTTAGCCACTTGTAGTAACTGTTAAATCACAGATATTCTTATTTCATGAACAATTCCATCAACATTGCCCCACACTGGAATTTTTGGAAACAAATTAAAAGACTTACATCAAAAAAAGCATGCTTATGATGTAGTCATTTATAGATCTAAGTGTGATATTAAAGGTAATTTTAAAATAATTATAGTGAAAGCACTACATATTTCACCTTAAAAGTAAAAAGTCTTAGCATTAGGTAAATTATGTACTTGAATAAGTTTATGAAAAATATGACACATATTAAACTTCAGTTTAGATTCTATGTCATAATGTTTTAATCTCAAGGAGCATGAAGCAATATTCTTTGAACTTATTAGATATTCACATGCATAATAAGATGTTGTTTGGAGTAGGCCTCTCAGAATAAGAGAAATACTGACTGCATGCATTATTGCCACAAAGAGTTTGTATGCACATTTTGCTTTTGTAGGAGACAGGCTTTCTAGACTGAGGAGTTGTTAGAAAACAAGAGTTTAGCTTTATGTGAGTCGAGATGTTACCATGCATCTTCATGTATGTGAAATGTAATAATTTATTATTTCATCTTGATATGAATTGATATCAAGTGGGCCTGGAGATGGATCTTTCTGGGAAGGAGCCAAAGCTGAGGGTTGGCAGCCCCGCTCTACCCAGGCAACACTGCTGTGGTTGACAGGTCATGTTACTTCTAGGACTAGTTATCTGTGGTATCATTGCAAATGTAGGAATCTGAAATTGTTTTATTTTCTCCTTTGAGGATGTCAGGGATCTGGTGATGCACCTTTTAGATGCCAAATAATTGATGTTTTAAATGAGTAGAAATTTTTCTAGATTTTAAAAACTGACAGCAAGCAGTTTATATATAAATCATTGTGGCATTATGAGTCTAAGGGCAAATACAATTCCACAGTAGAGAAAATAAGTAATTTGTAATCTAAAGGGTTTATAACATGCTATATTTTTCATATGTATAAATTATACAGAGAGGAAACACTATATAATTTTCTTACTATTAAACATATGATATTTTTGCCTTTAAAAATTTAGTGTAATATTTTTCTTTCCTGGCTATTTTTTAAAGGCTACCTCTGATTTATTCATGTCATTAATATCCCTTTCCCTTTTTGATATTTCAGTAGGAGTGAAGAATGCTATGCATTCAAGATAGTATAAGGAAAAATCACTGAGCCATCAACTTCTACTTGACTTTTAAAATTTTTCTTTTCTTTTTTATTCTTCACTATTTTTCTGATTATAAGTCTAAGAAGTCTCCATTGTAAAAAACATAACTGATAATAGAGAAGCATTCATATTTATTTATCTTTTCAATTAATTTTATTGAGAAAGAAATAGCAATGAGACAGTTTCAAAACAGGTTAGTAAGACAGTT
>NDGN011474031.1:0-23839 GCA_002564285.1 Tympanoctomys barrerae
TTATATTTTTTCTTTAAAATAACTGATGTCAAAATAAATAAATAAATATGGAAAAGAAAAAAAGATCAGTTGAAGATGAACAAGCAATCCAAAACCAGAGAAGGACTCAGTAGCAGAAAGAGAGGGACAGACAGAGACAGAAAGAGACATAAAAAGAAGACAGAGATGGAAAGAGATAGAAAGATTCACATTGAAGACAGAACATGAAAAAGCAAAAGAAATCCTTAAGGCCCTCTAGCAGTAGAATAATCTGAAAGAATCAACTGGACATGTTTAAAGTCATTGAGGATAGAAAGCCATCATCACGGAAGAGAATACAGGAGTGGAAAATGTAGGCGAAGTGGGTGTGGAAAGGAGATTCCCACAGGGAGGAAAAACAGAAAGGTGGCTGTTTTTGAGGGCTGTACAGTCTACAGGAGACAGAGAAGACAAACCATGACAAGTCAGCCCAGAAGCAGCACAGAACAGGATCTTCCAGAGCTCAGAGAAAGCACACTAGATCTGGCCTTCCCAGAGGAGATAAAATTTGAACTAAGGCCTGGGTCACCAGGAAGAGGGCTTTTGCCACCTAAGGCAACAACTGAAATCAAAGTCTGAAATGGCACGTTCATGGGTTGTCACAGTCCTGAAGGATGAGTAGGAGTTCACCAGTTGAAGGGGAGCTGGAAGATGTTCCCAGCAGAGAGAACCTAACACAGAATTTGGATTTCACATTGGGGTCAGAATGGAGCCACTGTACATGGGGAATGGCATGACCTGATTTATGTTTTATCAGGGTGGCCCTAGGGCAGTGATGACAACAGGCAGGGCATGGGGGCAGCAATTTAGGTCCAAGTGTGCTTAGAAGAGCAGGCAGGTGGGGATGAGGTAGATTGAACTGGATGGGCTTAAAAGGGAAGGGAGGGCACAGTGAGAATTGAGGATGACATCTCACTTTTTAGTATGAATAACAGGCTGATTGGGGCACTATCTTTGGGCAAGATCCAGCAGAGAATGAGACATCTGGTCAACACACCCTACATGTGCACTTGCTGAACAATTGGTCTTAGTGGAGTGAAGGATTTACAGCAAAAAGGACACATCAATTGACCCTATATTCCCATCTTGATCTACACGTGTGGCCTACCATGTCCTACCCCTGTTCCAATGGCCACTAGGAAGCATTCACCTCCGTTCCTCCAGGGACCAAGAATATTGGGCCTCTCCCCACTCTCTCCAGCCACTGCCAACTCTACTCTGATTCTTCATTAACTTCCTTAATTTCCTTCCATGAAGTCCTTTCTTCATCATTTTAGTAACATGAAAATTTCCATTCAATGGTATTATACTTTTCCTCCATGAATGGGGGCAATATTTTCATTGTATTTTAAAGCCATCAGCCTAAGATTTATCTCCAATAATACCTGTTGTGGTCTTTAATGCTCTTAAAACTTGCCCTAAGTGATAAGTTTTGTAATAAAGGAATGCTGATAATCATTTAAGTGTCTTTCATGGGGGGAAAATAGAAACTTTTTATTTCCATCATGGTCAAACTTGAGTTCTTTGATAGAGCAATCGGAAGGATGTAAGCTATTAAGGGCTGAGGATGCTGCTAGTTTGTAGATGTTCTCAAACAAGTCCCCTGGTTATTCAGAGGACACTTTTATATTCTAGGAAGATTCATATTTGTGTTTCTTTTCATGTTGATTCTTACCTGACTTACAGAAAAATATAACTTGTGTAATTGCAGGGAACAATATTTGGAGCCATGGATTGTTCAGAAGTAAAGGGACCTTGAAATTACTCTCCCTGACTGACATTGGCAGGAACTGGGGACTGCTGCTTGCTGGGTCGCACTGTGAGCAGAAGGTCTCCATAGAGCAGTGGTATGCAACACAGTTAGATTTGTGGGCAGGGTGACCTGTGCAGTTTCAGGTACCCCATGCTGTGAAATTCACAGCATCACTATGCTGAAATTTTTTGTAAGTACTCAACAAAGTGCTCCAGGTCTGCACTGGGCCCTACAAATTCTACATCTGCATGGGGGATACTGCACTGTATATGGGTTTTGGAGCCAGACAGACTTAGGCTGAAATTCTGGAATTTTCTGTGATTGACCATGCCCTGGTTTCCTTATCTAAAGAACTGGGATAGTAATACTATGGCTTTCTTAGCTCTAACATGAGGGGAGCAAACAACAGAAGTCTAGCACCCAGGGGTGCCTGAAGGGTGGTCATAGACACTGACATATGCTCCTTTCCATATGCAGAACCCATAATTAAGCTTATTATGATGACTTTATATCAAGAACATAGGCAGACAATACAGCAAACTCAGGCATTCTAGTTAGGATCACACCAAGCAAAGGACATTTTCCTAAGCAGGACCTTCTAAGGCTGGGGTCCCATCCATGAGTTGTCAACCATTATACTGTTATTTAAATGACAGTTAATCCTCACTCATAATGTATAGCCCCAATTTTATGATTATGACATGCTTCTCTCCTCTCTGGAGACTTCTCAAGAAAGCCAACAAGTGCTCCTGGCATTATTAGGAAGATGCCCATGATATTGCTCTTAAGTTGTTTGAAAACTTTCATTTTTCAACTATTATTTGTAGTACATGGCTTTCAACACCCCATAGCATAGAGCCAGCCAGGATTCTGGGTCTCACAATTCCATGCTTGAGAATCAGGAATGTGAGCTCTGAGGATCCCAGATAGGCCAGACCAACCAGCACCAATATGGTGCCTCTCTGACTTTGCTATGGTTGGAGGAAGTGACGTCACTGGTGAGGCAGGTCTGCTAGCCTCAGAGGAATAGAGTAGTTTCAGATGGCTAACTCTGTGGTGAAAAGCGCACAATCTTAAAACATCTAGTCAAACTTGTAAAGTCTCTTTTGTGGAAAAAGATATATCAAATAAGAAACATAAGTTTGTTCTTGGGCATTTTTTCAACTCTGATCCCAAAGCATTCCTCAGGGGATTATAAGTGGATCCCTGGTGACCTTTGCTGCTTTCACTTTGGTAAGATCTGTGGGAGCTTGGAGTTCAGATGGCAGCTTTAAAAGGAAGCACTGGGGGTCTTGGCCATGCTCGCTCCATTGCACTGCTCAGGTCCCAGAGCACACACAGCGGGACACAGGGGCACCCATGCATCTGGCCTACTTGCCTCCTTCTCAGGAGATGTGGGCTAGAAGCACAAGGAGGACTGTGACAGGACAGCACCCAAGCACAGTCTTCTTCCTTCCTCTTTTCTCTAAAATATTCAGTGGACAATGAGACATGGCTGCCACAGGTCTCTCAGGTCAGAGGGGCTTTTGTGGCTTGTGACCACAGATGCCAGACAGGGGCCTCTACAGCAAACCACCATTGAAAAACAGCAACTCTTCTTCTAAGGCCCTCTCTGGTACCAACCAGATCAGGATTTTAGGGAAGCACCATGACACTGCCAGCCAAATAAATTGATACAAAGCATGGGCCTTTCCTCTCCTATCTCTCAGTGGTAGGCATGGGCTTAGACAATGAGATGGCTCCTGAGCCCACGTGACATGGTGTACAGAGGACGCTTTAACACACAGTGATGTTGACGAATGACCGGCTAATTCATCAAATGCCTCAAGACATAGCTGCAAAAAGCATGTGTCAATACACAAATGTGTACTTTCGGAAATGGTAATTTGGCTTAGACAGCTTGAGCATCACTCTCTACCTCCAAGGATTATAGTAAGAAAGCCATAAATCACTGTGTCAACTCCCAGGAGACCAGAGACATAGCTTTCCAACAACAGGGTAACAGCAGCAGCTTTTAGCACAGGCCAAAGAACACACGAATCCAGTCAGGAAAAAATCCAAGACATCACAGTAGGCATTTGTGGCCCACGCTCTACTTTACACAAGGCCCCCCAACTCAGCAAACAGATTTTTCTCCCACCACACTACACTGCAAGTTTCAAGCTCCTGGAAAAGAAACCCAAGCACTGCTTTGACTGCATTTCTGGGTTTTAATTAATCTGTGATTGTTAATTCCTGTTGCTGAATTTCTCCCTCCCATTTCACGGGTGGGCCCAATTCTGAAACTGTTTTGTTGGTGTTCCTGGGTTTTTGCTGATTTTCTGATTTTGTTCTTACCTGTTGCCGAATTTCTTCCTCCATTTTCACTGGTGAGCCCAACTCTGCGACTTGTTTGACGCCTTCGCTGGCGTACCCGCCATACTCCCACAGCACGTAATTCTTGGAGTGGGACCCACCAATGATCGCAGACCAGTGGTTGGCCCGACCTGGGAATCGAGAGGCAGATGTCAGTGGTACTTTGGCAGAAATGCAAGCTCCTTACGTAAGGGAGAGGAGAAGTAAGTGGACAATGGTTCAACCAGCAGCTAGGGGCTCTTCTGTCATAAATGCATCATTATTCAATGATAAGGCAGAGTCCCCATTAACAATAAATCTGGGAGGGCTGGCCAAATAGCTCACCAGATTAAAATGCCTTCAAGCAGGCGCAGGGGACAGGGGTCAATCCCCAGATTCATGGTGCCGGTCCCGCCCCCAGGGCGCTCTGAGACAGCTACTGAGACTGGGTGTGGTGGTGTGTGCCTGTAATCCCAGCACCTAGGAGGCTGTAAACAGGAGGATCACTACAAGTCCAATCTAGTAGTGAGACCCTGAACACCGTGTCTACCCTTCCCTAAAATACAGAAACAACAACAAAAAAAACCCAACAATAAATCTGGGGCATGTGCAGCCTTGTTAGCAGCAGATGTCTGAACAAGACAAGGAGGCAGCCTATGCGTACCTTCTTTCTGGAAGGGTTTTACAGAAGGGGACCACTGAGAGAATTTTAAAAGGCTGATCAGATGTGTAAGGTAGACTTGGAAGGAATGCCATTCCTACCAGACTCGGAAACACTAAATAACATCGCGGTCCAGTGAGTTCTCAGTAGCTCAGCAGAGCTGTGTCACAGGCCATCAAGGGGAGAGTTGGGAGGTGACGCCAGGGAGGTGGAAGGGGCCTGCTGGTGAGTGGCCTTGCTTTTAATGCTTCAGGAGTTTGTATGTCATTTGAAAGGATTTGAAAACCACTGGAGGGTCCTGAGCAGGGGAGTGACATGATTGCATTTGAATTTTAGATAAATCCTCCAGGCAGCAGCATGAAGAGTGAGCAAAATTGGAATCGAGAGCTGGGAGGTAAGCAATGGGCAAAAACTAAGGGGTGGATGTGGGAGACAGAATCAGGCAATTTGCAGCACTAAACATGGCTTTACAAAAAATCATTTACTTATTTATCTGGTACAGGGTCTCACTATGCAGATCAGACTCATAGTGGTCCTCCTACCTATCTCAGCCTCCCAGCACTGGGATTACAGGCATGTGTCACCATGCCTGATTTTGGTGGCCAGAATGCAGTACTGGGGATCAAACTCGGGTCCTTGTGCTTGCTGGGCAGGCACTTAGACTGCTAAGCTATCTCCCCAGCTCCTAAATGTGGCTCTCTTAGCTATTATGTATAGTCCAGTGAGAGAGGCAGGCAGCCTAGACATCCTTTAAGAGTGGTATAGCCAGCTTGGATGTGTGGACATGATCAGTCCACAGTGGTATGGTGCTGACGGATGGGATGGTGGCAGTAGTGGATGTTAAGAGGAAATCAGTGTAAGACCCAGGCCTGAGCAAGGTAGAACTTGACTTGGGGATTTTGTCAAGTCAACACCAGCATCATACTGGACTTGTTTTACATACAATGAATATAAACCCATCCATAGTTCTCAGTGTCGGAGTACATACAATTCACCATAGCATTTACTCCATTTTCAGCCATTCTTTAGTTTTACAGAGTCTCAAGTTAAAGAACACTTTCTGGCACAGCCAAGGGGAAAGTTTGAATTGGGCGGACCCAAGTGACAGTTTTGGTTCATCAACCTGTGTTCTAGTATGGATGGAATGCCTCCCTCCATCTCTCCGTCTGCAGAGCGGACTCCAAGTGGGGCTTGGACCTGTGCATACAGCTGCCACTGCTAGCCCCGGGCCTTCGGGGCAGGCTGCACTCTCCCAGCCTACTGAGCACGGCATGTCCCAGCACAGGCAGACGACGTGCGTGTCCATCCGACTGCGCGCTCATTACTTCCCACATATCAGAGGACGCAAACCCCACATTTATGTCTCAGACCCCCAAGATAGATGGAAATGCTGCCTGCTATGTCTCTAGTCCATGTCCTGGGTGGGAGGATGTCTCAGCTGTCAACCCAAGCTGAGAGCATGCTTGTGCAGGGGCAAAGGGTGGTGGCTTGTTGTGGCCTTTGGTCATGACGTGAACACAAGGCGACTGACTAGCTGTAGCAGCCCCTGTGCCATGTGCTGTTCCGCTGAAGTACCTCCTTATTCCAGGCTGTCGTACAGCGATTCTGAGCTTCAGTGGCTCAGCATATGCCGTTCCCATGATGCTTTCCTCTTGCCTGGGCTGGCCTGCTTTCCATTCTCCATGATTTACTCATGAGATTCCCAGGGCTGGCCACGCTTGTGTCTCCTGTCTCCCTGCTGCATGGGTCGCATTACCCATCCCTGTCACAGTCTGTTGTTCCCCTAGACTGGGGTGTCTGTCTTCTGCGCGCTACCCGATACACCGTGGACACTCAGTACATGTTTCCAGAAGCTTCTCCAGGCAGCCAGTTGGGAAGGTGGCAGCGCATGTGCCTGCAGCATTGAACTCAAGATGAGATTAAATTTAAGATTCAGTTCCGTGGAGTTCCCGACATCTGCTAAGTTAGAGAACCCAGCTATCTTCTCTGCTGTTAAAAAATAAAAGGCAGTAAAGCATGTGCCCAGCATCTGTGAGACCCTGGGTTCTACCGCCAGTACCTCAAAACCAAACTGAATAAAAACAAACAAAAGACAACATGGTAAAGAAAGAAACTGTTCTTAGCACAGTGGGAATTCAAGTCCTAGCACTGCCACTTATTAACTGTATAAATTTGGTCAAATTCAATTACTTTTTTTCTCTGAGTTTCAGCTCCCTCCTTTGTCATTCAGTGATGATAATGCCAAGCTTCTAGGCCTATTATGAGAATTAAATTAAATTATTTTTAAAATGAGATAATGTATGTGAAATCACTACCGGCACAAAGTAGGCACTCAATAACTTCGGCTCTTTCTTTTCATGACTGTTTGGGGGGGGAGGGCTGCAGAAATGAGCAAACCATGAAACCTGACCTTCATTCAGTATCAGCAGTAAGAATATGTACAGTATGGGCCACAAGAAGAGCCAAGCACAGGCATGGGGGGCTTTGAGGGGAACCCAGTGGTGGGTGTTCCTGGGTCCCTCACTCAAGTTCCGTCAGCTATGTGCCAAGGACAGTAGCAGGCCATAGACAGTGACAGGAGTGGGACATGGCACCTGCCCCGAAGGGACTCACAGTCTGGGGGTGAAGGAAACAGATGGAGAAGCAGATTAATGATGATGCAGCCTATCAGGGATGTAACAGAAGAAGAATGCAGGGTATGGGGGTAGCAGAGGTAACTCCAACTTCTCTAAGTCCAAGGAACCAAAGTCCAAGGCACGTGCCCATGGAAGGGGGCACACGAGCAGGAGCTGTCTTCAAGGTTCTTATGCTGGATACAATCTCATCATCCCAGCTCGGTCTTCCAAGCCAACACAATGGTTAGTTTCTTGCAACGACTTCCCAAAGAACATATTAAGTCAAACTTCTATGCATTTAAGGGCATCAGACAAAAAACCTGGTAGGTAAGAAGCACTTTACGAGGGGGAACATAGGTCTAGTCTTCCCTAGAGGGGACAAAGTAGGGATAAGTGGAAAAAAATAACTGTAACTCTGGGATAGGCGTGGAAGACAGGCGAGTGGCAGCCCCTTAGGAGCACAGTGGTTCTGGTGGGAGGAGGCGGGGTGACGTGAGGCAGGAAGACTTGGTTCCACGCCCCCACTGGTGCCTGTGAATCAGTGCTGCTACCTAGAACCAGGGCTTCAGCTCCCTGCTCCTAACACAGGGCTGGGGTTTGAATCCAGAGCCTCCTGCAGGCTATGCACAAATGCTCCCAGCTACACAGTCAGCACCACATTCTTTGTAAAAAACAGGGAGAACAGTAACAAGATAGAGCTACTTACTGCAGCTGAGAAAATTTAATTGCACTGATTTTTGGAAAGGACTGTGGAAAGCAAAACAAACTGTACAAAACAAAGGGCTCAGTGGTATTTTAGGTATAAGGCACTGCAGGAATTCCACATGACAAATCCAAAAGAGAGTGGAGGAGCAAGGATAGGAAGGAGGGCCCCCCAGGACAGAGAGAGAGAAAGAGAAGGGAGGACAGCAGGCCAGGTGGGGAGACTGGCAGGAGAAGGGATTTCTTTAGTAACACAGATAAGATGATCAAGCACCTCTTTTTTATTTTTAAATTTATTTATTTGGTACAGGGTCTCACTATGCAGCTCAGACTTGTAGTGATTCTCCTGTTTCAGACTCCCCAGCACTAGGATTACAGATGTGCACTACCACGCCCAGTTTCAGTGGCTGGCTCGGTGCAGGGTCCTTATACTTGCCAGGCAGGCACTTAGACTGCCGAGCTATCTCCCCAACCCTCAAGCACCTCTCAGGATGAATCTTCCTGTATATGATCCACATTACAGCCTTCATGTTCTAGATGAGGAAACCGAGACCTGGAAACTTTAAAGAACCTGCTTAAGCTCAAAGAACCGGGGAGGGACCAAGCTGATGCTGCAAACCCAGTTCTGGCTGACTCTAGCACACTCGCTCCTCTCCCCAAACCCTACTGTGCGGTCAGGAAATGAAAGAGATCACGAGGTAGAACAGAGAGAAGACGGGGAATCAGATGAAAAAGACAGTCAGGACCAGTTGTGGAGAGGCCGAGTGCCCCTTGTGGACAGTGGCACTGGGCCAGGAGGAAGCAAGTGTGGGGAATCCTGGGCATAATGGTTAGCTGCGTACTGAGCCTTTGCCATGTGCCAGGCACTGTGCCAGGGAAGGGAACTTTATTATTAGACATTCAGAAAGAAAACTCTCTTGACACAGATGCTATTGTGATTCCCAGTTTTGGAGGAGGAAGCTTGAATTTAGGGAGGTTAAGTGGGTTAAGCCAAGATTACAGAGGCAGGAGAGTGAAGATGCTGGGATTTAAAGTCACATCTGTGATGCAGGAGCCAGCTACTATCCACCACTGTTTACCATATATCTGGTAGTAAGGAGAGGATCCAAAGGAAAGCAAAACCAATGTTCAACATCCATTGCATCTAGTACAGAGGTTCTAGGGGTAGCAGCAGAGGAAGTGGGGACAATGGCTTGGGAATATGAGCCAATGAGATAGAAGATGGGGCAGGTCTTGGGAGGTAGTTTGGTGAAGTAGTTAAAATTCTTGTTTCTGGGAGCAGACCAACCTGTATTCTAGCCTCAGTCCTGAAACATCGTAGGCAAAACGAGTCATGCAACCTCAGCCTCAGTTTATGCATCTGAAAGGCAGAGTGATATGACCAGAAGTCCAGCTGTTCTGAGGCTGAAGTTCAGGAAGCAAGCCTAGTGGCTGGCACATAAAATGGAGCAATAAACATTAGCTAATAAAATTAAATCTGAACAGGGCAGGATACACACAGACCAGTTTCTAGAAGGCATGGTAACCAATAAGAGTCTGATTGGGTGACTGGGTTGCAGTTTGACTTAGAATGAGTGGGTAGAATTGACAGGAACGTCAGGTAAAAGGACCCGAATCTGGAGGAAGTGGAGGGAGTCATCTAGATGGGGCTCAGTCATCTGGACCCTGCAGGATGCGGTGGGTAAGCAGAGCCCACCGAGCCGGAAGGAAAGAAGTAAAGAAGTAAAGAAGGAAAGAAGGAAAGAAGGCAGGAAGGCAGGAAGGCAGGAAGGAAGGTAGGTTGGTTCTCACCGGGTCCCACTATTTCACAGAACATAATGGGAGAGAGAGAAGGAAGACCTAGGTAGTAGGAGGCTAGCGAAAAAAGGGGCATCCAAAAGGATAATCAGGGAGGCACCCTCTGGGGTCCCTCATGAAATACTGGGGCCTCAGCCCTAGAGGCAGAGGCAGGAAGCCAAGGCTGTTGCCAACTCCTTCATCCTCTTTGGCTTCACATGCCCCTCGCTCACCCCTCCCCATATCCAGGTCTAGACTTTTGCTCCCAGTATCTTGGGAGGGCCTCCCAAGGGACGAAGGCAGGCAGAAACCTGTGAGAAAGAAAGGACTGGACATAAGAGTTTCAGATGCTGATGGCCAACCAGCTCCATTCATTTAAAAAGCCTCTCTAAAGGAGATACCTTAAGCCTCACTTGCAAACACTGTCTGTGACATCTTTTCTCTTGTCATCATTAGTGATGAATTACCAGCATTTGCAGGGATCTTTCAAAGGTCAGCGCCCGTCAGAGAAGAGCCACATCAACATTTTGTCTGATGTTACAGAAGGCATTGCGCACGGAGGTGGGTTCCCCGAGCTGACCCAGGCATGGCAAGTGTGATTGTCACTCTGATGTGTCAACCTGAATGGGATCTGCTGGGGAGGCCCGGCATTTGGTCAAACATTACTCTGGGCCTGTCTGTGAGGATAACCTGGACAAAACTAACACTTGAGGTGGGAGAGGGAGTAAAACAGATTGCTGTCCTGAGGTGAATGGGCTTCAACTGGTCAGTTCAAAATGGTTTTGGTGTACTGGGAATTGAACTCAGGACCTCACACTTGCCAAGCAGGTGTTATGCTGCTGAGCTACCTCCTCTCCCCATCAGTTGAAAAGTCTTGATAGAACACAGACTGTCTCTTCCTGGAGTAAAAAGAAGTTCCTACTGCCTAATTGCCTTCAAGCTGGGAAACTAGTCTCCCCACCCTGCCCTTGGACCCAAGGGGAAACTGGCTCTTCCTGAGGCATCAGCCTCCTGGCCTTCAGACTGGAAATATATGGTCCACCTTCTTGCTTACCAGGCCTTCATACCAAGACTGGAATTGTACCAGAGGGCTTTCCATGGTCTCCAGCTTGGTGACTGCATATTTGGAACTTCCTCAGCCTCGTTTAGTGGCTGAGCCAATTCCTCATAATGAAGCTCTTTGCACACATATGACAGAAGCAATGGGTTCTACTTGTTTTAGAGAATCTTAATATAACAGGAGTTTGGTGTTTAGTCCCCTGCCTATCTCAGTCCTAAAATAATTTCTCATCCATTTCCTTAATTCATAGTGCATCACACAAAAATGTCCTTCAGCTTCAGTGACTGGACAGTTGCAACTCTTTCTATAATCCAACCTCTGGCTCACCCATAGCACTCTCGGAAAATCCTTGTTTTGGGCCTTAGTTGGGCAGGCCCTCATGGAATTTGCTGTAGAGGCTATACCAAATAGTGTTCCTCCAACTTCTAGGTTTATTCTACCTTCTTGTTTTATATCTTATTAGATGATCTTGTCACTTAAATTTTCTGAAAAGACCAAGGTTAACCCATTCACAGACTCATCCATGTACCACATGGCCAGTGGTCAACAGAAAATGCATAGACTTGCCAGTTCTACTCATAATGTTGTCTTGGATATCGCTTTTCTGTTGGCCTTATTATTCTCACCCTAGGTACAGGCTCTTGGTTTGCCTGAGTCCTGATGCTTTGGGTTTGGCTATAGAACTTGCCTCCTGTGGGTTCACCCCTGAGTGTGTCCCAGGACACACAGCTTGTACTTGCTGTCCGGCTCCTCACACTCATGGCTGCTTCAGGAGCTCACGCTGACCAAGTCCTTGTGTTTTTCAGGATCCTGGTCCAGGGTGGCAAAACTCCTGTAGGAGGAGGTCTGTCCATTAAGCCAGAAATGCCTCAATTTTCTACTTTTCTGATTTCTTCATTCAGTTATCATTATTTTTCTTCTCTAGGCTTTCAAGAAAAGTGTCACCTTTCTATTCCTTGGAAAACTTTGCACTTTTAGAAACTAATTACATTTTTTCCCCTATTCTGAGGGCTTTAAGATGAAGACACTATTCTATCCTATTAATTCATTCAATGGCCATTTACTACGTGCTAAGCCAGGGATCATTAAGCTACACCTGCCTGTTTTTGTATTTTATGTGTTGCCTGTTTTTTTATGGGCACTTTTGTGCTGCAATGTCAAAGTCAAGTAGTTACAACAGAGGATAGTTCCCTCAAAAACCCTAAAATATTTACTATCTGGCCCTTCATATAAAAAAGTTCACCAAAAGCTATACCAGCTCTGACCTGAGCTTGCCTTGCTCCCTGTCCTTGAGATATCATCTGGAGGATGAAGTGAAGGGCATGAAAAACACCCTAACAGGCAACTGCTGTATGTGCATGTGACACTGCTCTGACAATGGCACACACAGAATTTTAAAGCACAATGAAAGGGAACCAGGGAAGGCTTCCTGGAGGCGATGGCAGTGGAGATAAAATTTGAAGAATAAGTAAGAGTAGGCAAGGTAGACAAGGAGTTCAGTAAAGGTTACTTCAGCATTTATGTTGTAAAAGTAAAGCTAGATACAAAAGCAGAGGCATAAAAAAACAAAAGTCATAGAGTGTGTGTGTGTGTGTGTGTGTGTGTGTTTGTAAAGGATAAATGATCTGCAATGAGACCAGAAATTCATGCAGACCACGAAGAGATATGAATGTATTGACCAGAAGCCTTTGATTTTGCCCGGAAGACAAGATGAAGTAGAGAAAAGATTAAGACAATCTCATCTAGAGATAATCTCCAAGTCTATGTATGCTCACTCAACTTCTGCTTCTGAGTCTCAAAGGAATAAATGGCACTGGACTAGCTCTCTGAACACAAGTGCTATAAAACTGGAACCCAGACAGCAAAGGACTGTGATCCTGCAAAGAAAGAGAAATACAAGAGAAGTCTTCGTGTGTGCCCTGGATTTCCTTGGGGACACTTTCTGGTTTATAGGGTAGGGAAGTAGAACAGAGTATGGTAGCCAGGCCAGGACTGAGGAGGCAAAGACAGGACTTTGGGGCTGCTGGACAGCTAGGATATGAGTTAGAATCCCAGAAAAGATGGAGCTACCTGTAAAAGGATCTTCAGAAATATACATAGGAATCCTCTCAAGTGTATGATCAAAAAGTAAGCTGCATGTGTGTAGAGTGAGATTCCACTAGGGCTGCCAGAGAGCAGCTTCTGGGGAGCTGAGAGCTGAGGGGAGGTCACAGGGGTCACACAATGTCAGCAATATATAGTTTCTCGCCATTTATATTAGAGAAGCTTTGATGACTGCTTTGATGATGGCTTTCAATTATGAGCCTAGTAAAGTCACAGCTTAGTAGTAAAACTACTTCAGCACCAAAGTAAGGGATTCTCTAAACTTACCCTATCACAGCTTAGAAGACCTTGAAAGTGAAACAAAGCAGAACCGTGAGTAAATTAACCATCTGCTAATCAATACTCCAAGCTCTTTAAGAGAAGACAAAAAGTCCACACAGATGCTTGGTAATGATGTCTTTACAATGCTCATCATGCAATTAATATTACTAGGCACGTGTAGAAGAAAATGTGAACTAAAATAGTAGAAAGATAGTCAACAGAAAGAGTCCCTGAGGTGATGGATGTACTGGGATTGATGCACAAGGATTATAAAACAGCTATTATCAATATGCTGAAGGATTTAAAGAAAAGATGGACGTAATAAATGAACAGATGGTGATTCTTGGCAGACAAATAGAAGCTATTTTGAAAAGCAAATGTAAAGCCTAAAAATGAAAAATGTAACTATATTTGGACAAAGCAAAAGAAAAGATCAATAAACTGAAAGATACATTGACATAAATAATTCAAAGTGAAATACAGAGGGGGAAATGTGTATAGAAAACCTGAGCTAGAGTTTTAACCTATGGAATAAATAAAGGTGGTTTAAACAGAGTCCTACTAGAAGATAGGCTGGATTAGAAAAATATTTGAATAACTAATGCTTGAAATTCCCCTGGCTTCATAAAAATTATTAACCAATAGAACCAAGAAACTTAGCAAATCTCAAATTGGGTAAAAGAAAAAAAAAAGCAACTTAAAAAAACAAAACAAAACAAACAAAAGAGAAAGTGATACCAAAAGACACCATTATCTAACAGTAAGAGATAGACAGAAAAATCTTAAAAGCAACCAGAAAGGACATTACATTTAGAAGAACCAGGGAAAGTACGACTGCATGACTCAAAAACCATGCAAATCAGAAGACAATGAAACAATACCCTCTACAGTTTTAAAAGAAATAAGATCTGTCAACCTAGAATTCTATTATCATGCAACACTATTATTCAACAATATGGACAAAATAAAACATTTTTTTGATAAATGAAAGCTGCGTGAATTTATGACTAGTACATCTGTGGTATATGAAATATTAAAGGAAGTTCCCTTCCAGGCTGAAGGGAAATGAAAACAGATGGCAATTCATATCTACATGCAGAAATGAAGAGTGCTGGAAATGGTAAATATATGGGTACTGTGTGCCTTTCATTTCTTTTCCACTGAAGAGTTTTTCCTTTTAAGCAGTGAGGTTCACATTTTCTCGTTTTGGGTGAGAAACACTTCCATCCATAGTCCTATCTTACAAAAGCTTCCCTTCTATCTGCTTGCGCCTCCTGCCCCTCTAGGCAAGTCAGCCTCAGCTCTTGAGTTCTTCTCCTGGCAGGCTGACCCCCTGCTCCCACCTGAGCTCATTTCCTCTATCGAGTGTTTACTACTTCGACTTTCACTCCCTTTGAGTCCCACAGCTAAATCATTGCTAGGGGCAGTAATAAGAGGAAAATTACTATGTTTCTTTATTTCCCATTTTAAAATATAAGCATACTTCAAATTTGGTAATAGTCACTCTTTTTAATGTATACTTCAGCAAGTCCTGACAAACTTGCAATCGGGTAGCCACTACCATAATCAAGACACAGAATATTTCTATTTCTTCCCCAAATTCCCACGGGAGCTTGTGTGATCCATCCCCTTTCACCACCTCTCAGCCTGTTTAGAGCCTATGTTTCATCCTCTCCCCAGTTTTGCCTTTTCTGTAATATCACATAAATGGGCTCAAACACAGCAGTTAAAGTCTGACTTTAACTCAGCACAGCACATCTGAGATTCATCTAGGTTGCACATATGAGTTCGTCTTTGTAATTTTTCTTACAAAAGTTTTGAAAGAAAAAGGAGAACTGTGGCTGAAGGCCAGGATCGCACTCCTGTCTCTCCCATGTATGAACCGTGTGACCTTGTACTAGCCACTTAAATTCCCCAAGATTCAGTTTTCTTGTCTGTGAAATGTGAATGATGGTGGTACCTATCTTCTTGGTTGTTATAGGGCAAGGCTGGCAAACCTACAGCACACAGACCTGCGTGCCATATATATGGTTATTTTAAAAATTACTATTTTACTTCTCCAGGGATTGCAAGGAATAGGAGAAAAGAAGGATCTATAAGATGTGCCCATTTGGGTAGAAAAAGGTCTCAGAAGATTTTCCAAGTGGTTTGGTCAGCTTACTTGGGGTTCAGACAGCAGTATGCATTAAGGGGTACAGAAGGCCCTGAATGGGTAGGAGAAGGGCAGCTGGATGAGTCAGGCATGAAGACCTGACAAAGGGTCTTGTCAGTAAGTGGGAGCCCTGGGATAAGCTGGGGGCCATGGTTCAGAGTCTGGCTCTAGAGCAAGATGGAAACTGACAAGAAGCTGAAAAGGAATCAAGGGAGAAAACAGTAGCTTTGTCTGGAGAGCTGGGGTCAAAAACACGCACACTTCCTGAGACAAGGATGATGCAGGAGACCAGTGATGCTCTCCAAGGAATCCAGGTCAGAAGAGGGGCTGGAGGCTCTTTAGAAGAATGGCCTGTCTTTGTGCTGGGAAAATGGGAAATAATAATTAACACTAGACTTTATGGTATGATTTATATGTTCCTTGAAACAAGCCCATTTCAAGGACTAGGAAATTAAGGTACAGAAAGATAAAATGATTGGCCCCAAGCCACCCAACATGGGAGGAGCAGAGCCAAAATCTGGACCCAGGTATACTCACCATAGAGCAGAAGTAGCACTTGCAGTGAAGATGGAAATGTTCCATCCTCCACTGACTGATGCAGTGTACCCCTGGCCAGCAGCGATTCCTGAGCTCTTACAGTATGGCCAGTGCGACTAGGGGCTGAAGTTTATCTCATTCAACTTGAATCAACTGTAAGTTTAGATAGCCATGCATATCTCGCAGCCATCATCTTGGGCAGCATAGCTTTAGAGTTTAGGATAGGTTTGAGTAGGTGAGGTACAAGACCAACTGTGTAGGTAGCTGCCTTTCAGAAGAGGGGCTGGAATAGCTAGACACTACAGGGACAGGGTCTCTCCCCAGTGACAATAACATGTGGCAGGCAGACAGTTTGAGGAGACAACTTGAGGAAGACTTGGCTTGTAGCGGTCCTATTTTGTGTCCTCCATCACATACCCTCTCTCCACCTTGGATTTTAGCCATGAAATGGCAGGTGGCTGTGAGCAGACACACTGTTGGTGTGGTAGATTGCCAGCTGGTGGTCGCCTTGTAACACCCAGCTGAACTGAACTATGGTGGTGCTGGGCGTGGGAAGCCCACCTGGAGACTGTTGCCGGCAGCATAAGAGGAAGAACTGGAGACGCTGCTGAGAGGCTGCTAGGGAAGCTGTTTGGAGAAGCTGCTGGAGCTGTTGGAAGCTGCTGGTTCTCTTGAGCTGTTCTGCTGGAGGACCTTGTTAGGCTGGCTTTCTTGGTGAATTTAGTTGTTCTTGTCAGAGGAGGCGTTTGGGACCTCATCACTGGGGATGGCTGCAAGTCACAGAGGAGTTCATCTGAGCATCATTTCCTGGCTCTGGAGGGGAAGATGGTGTGCTGTTCAGCTTTCTGGAGAAGCTTATCACATTGGCTTTTCTTGGCTATCCTCATCTTCAGAGGATCTTGGGACCTCACTGATGCTGAGGATAGCTGTGGTACTTTTGGGGGGACATCTGGTATATCTTACCTTGAGTGCTGCTTCATGGCTCCAGTTCAGATTCCTCAGCCTGGTAGCACAGATCCTTCATCCTGCCGGCACAGACTTCTACCAGTAATCTTTGAACTTTCCCAATGCAGATCTGTGAAACAGGCCTGCATAGGACATTGTCATGGGCTCTAGGCCT
The DNA here is from genome assembly GCA_002564285.1 of Tympanoctomys barrerae. Classification (NCBI taxonomy): domain Eukaryota; kingdom Metazoa; phylum Chordata; class Mammalia; order Rodentia; family Octodontidae; genus Tympanoctomys; species Tympanoctomys barrerae. Next base: position 17,093 of record NDGN011474031.1, read on the forward strand.
CCAGCTGGACTCACTGGAAGGCACTGTTATGGGCTCTAGCTCTTCAGCTGGACTCAGGAAGGACACTATTCTGGGATCCAGACCTTCAGCTGGATTGGTCTGAAGCCAGATTGGTCTTTAGTGTGTAGACAGATTTCTTGCACTCTTTGTGTGATTCCTTGGATGGTTCATTATAATCTTGTAAAATATGTCCTGTATGGTATTGTTCCGCTTGCAAAACCTCAAACCATGACAGTTGGTAAGTGTGTACCTCAGGTGTACCATGCTATCTCCTGCGCACCAACTCATGTTTCTGTGGGAATCTCCAAGTGTCCACATGGACAGGAAGTGGGTAACTGGGAACGTGGGTAATTTATTGCTCCTGTAGGCAGCTCTGGGTCTTCTGGGGGTGATGATGCCAGTAGACAGTTCTGCATGTCAATTAGAAATACACTGATGACAGGGCCCTCACTCCTAGGATAGCCCTTCTTATCCCCTGACTCTCTCTGCCTGCTCCTTTATCCTTGCTTCNTCTACTTCCTTGTTAAACCACCTCCAGATCTGAAGTTCTACCTTTAGGGAATCCAAATTGAGACACTGCTCATCCACCTAAGATCATGTATCCAGATGCAAGGTGCTGGGATAAAATACCCAACACCCAAAATGAAGGAAGGAAAGGATTATGTAGCTCACATTTAGTGGAGGTTTCAGTCCATACTTGGCTGGCTCCAAGGTAGAGTGGCACATGGCAGAGGGCAGCAGTTCATGGTGATAAACAGCAAACAGCAACGGGAGGAGCAGTGGCTGTGGCAGCTAGTCAGCCCCTCTCCCTTCCCTACATTTTATTTAGGCTGTCTGCCCCAGGATGGGGTGGCAGTCACACCCGTAATCCTAGCATTGGTTCATGAACTAACCACAAACTCTAACAGCCACTTCATGACTGCATGAGGCCTTGGGGGACAACTAGACACAAACCACAACACAAGGACATATAAAATAATCATGAAGATTAGACCAGCAGGACTGCTTTTCTAGTTTCTGTTGTAGCACGTATAGGTGATCTGTCACCATTCTTCCACCTAAAGGTAGCTATGTTGTCTTGTCATGGTCATGGTCATGATCATCATTGTTGCATCATTATCAATGTCATTATCATCCCATGATATCTGCACCATGCACTTCCTACGCATTATCTACTACCCTCCCATTCTCACAGTGGCCCTGAAAGTTACTAGACCCATGACACAGAGCAGGAAACTGCATTGCTAGGAGGCGGCAGGGCTGACACTTGCCATCCTCAGCCAAACTTAAGGCCGTGATCTTTCTACTCCATCAAGGATCCACAGTTTTAACTGTGTTATGAGGTCACTTTGATGTCACATATGGCTTCCACTAGCATTAGCTCTTGGGGTGGAGACAATAGGAGGTGAAATAAGCCAGTGCCTGTCCCTGATTGATCACCCTGGGATACTGGCTCTTGGTGTTTGTAAATTTTAGCTTTATTTAGACTCAGTCTTCTTGGCCCAATTTTTTTTTTTCTAAATTTCAGACTCTTGATTTATATCTCTAAAGCCTACTCAGTCACTTGATTTTCAGTACAGTGACAAAGAATTCAATTTTAAAGCACATCCAAACTCTCCTCTCCACCACTACTGTAGAGGCTGGTTGGGGGTTCATGTATTGACAAGGCACGCTAGGATTATCTCTCAGGAGAGGGGAACTTTATTTCAAATTGTCCCTCCCAGCTGACTTTTCCACATAAACCCTGTTATGCGTGGAAGAGAGGCTGTATTCCTGGACAGCTTCCAGATGTTTAATTCACCATCAACACCTGAGTCTAAAGCCCCAGAAAAGAAACATAGCACTTCAGATGATAAATTCTAGGAATGTTTATCTAATTTTAAAAACCTAGGCACTTGTATTTAAAAGCTTGGCAAGAGTAGTAAACAACTTTGCTTTGCTTCTCGGAGTGTAACAGGAAGGACGGGGTTCCCCCATACTAGTAGTACATTCCTCAGGTTTCAGTCTTAGCTCTGTCAGCAAGCCTTGTAATAAGATGCTGTTCTTCTGTGTTTAAAAGTTTTTGTAAGCAGAAGAGTGGGAGGAGGAGGAATTACCAAGTACCTACTTGTGCCAGGTGTGCTTACGTATTGATTTACTTCTCAATCTCATTTCAATGAAGAGGAAAGACTTCACTGTGGCTTGCCAGTGGTCACATTGCCAGTGAGTGGTTGTTATGGCTTGTGTCTAGTTGTTCCTCCAAAGCCTCATGCAGTCATTGGGGCAGGCTTTTAGAATCTGATTAATTCATGATCCAATGCTGGGATTATGGTTGTGAATGCCACGCTGCCCTTGGATGGACAGCCTGAATACAATACAGGGAAGGGAGAGGGGCTTGCTGGCTGCCACAGCTGCGGCTCCTCCCTTTGCTCTTTGCTGCTTTCGGCAGCCATGAATGACTGCCCTCTGCCATGTGCCATGTGCCACTCTGCCTTGGAGCCAGCTGAGTATGGACTGAAACCTCCACTAACTGTGAGCTAAATAAACCTTTTCTTATTTCATTTTGGGTGTCAGGTATTCTGTCCAAGCAACGAGAGAAAAGTAACTGAGACAGAGGTTGAACTGGCATTTGGCTCATGGCTGTTTGTCTTCAGGAGTGCTTTTCATTTTGTCATTGAGAGAGTGGGAGGCTCTGGGGAAAGTTTATTAAGACAATAATAGAAGCACAATCTATTAACCAAGTTGCTCTTTGTTGGACAAAAGAGGAATTGGAATGAGATTTTAAAAAAGCCCACTCCAAAATTGAAGGCAAAATGAAGATAGATGCCCAATCTCATTCATGAAAACACCAGTAATATATCCAGGTATTAAGAAAAATTATTCCATATAACCACCATGCAGGATTATTCTGGAAATATAAGGGTGGTTTAACACTCCAAATTTAGTTTATCACATTGGCAGAAAAAAAATCATATTAATATATAGGGATAGAAGAAGCATTTGATTATGTTGAACAGCCAGCTATGTTAAAAAATAAACTCCACAAATTAAAAACAGAAGGGAACTTTATCTGGAATAAAAATGCCTACCAAAAGGCTATAGCAAAAATCATATTTGATGATGACTATCATAAGTTCTTTCTGTAACATTTGAGACAAGATAAGGAAATCTGGTATCATCACTTCTATTTGATATTATTGCACTAGAGAGGAAACTCTGTGGGACATGTGTCATTTATTTTTATTTTAAAACAAAAGATGCTAATGACTGAGATAATTTTTCTACACTTTAAACCTCAGTACTTAGGTTTAATTGCAGTGTTGGCACGTCACAATAAATAAGTAGGCTTTGGGTTGCAGTCTGGGCAGTCACTTCGCAAAGGCTTGTGGCCACCGCTGCACTGTGGGTTCCTGTGAGTGCAATAAAGCAGGCTAGAGGAAGAGAAGGCTTAAGGATTAGCCAAGCCTTAAACTTGTGTACGAATTCCAAAATAACCCTTTAGAAGACTCAGGAATATGAAGTTGTCAAATCTCCCCAAATTTGTCCCTAAATTCAACACAGCTTCGAAAGAACAAGTTTTTTTAAAGTGAAAAAGGAGGCAATGATTCTAAAATGTACACAGAAATGCAAAGGATCAATAATAGCCAAAATAGTCTTAAAGAACTGAAAAGTTGGAGAATATGTCCAGATGTCAAGGCCTTCTAACAGGTGTCATAATTAGGCCAGTGTGTTCTTGGAAGATGGTAGATAAACCAATAGAGCAGAATAGAGTATACAGGGCTAAACACACAAATACACAATTACTTGATATGTGACAAAGGTGATATTATAATTGTGGGGGGTAAAATCTGGGTATTTCCAATAAATGGTTCAGTTTTTAAGAAGGACTTTTGATTTCTACTTCACATCATACACAAATTCATTTGTGGATCAATTCAGTATCCAGATATGAATTATAAAATCTATGAAGCTTTTAGAAGAAAGTGTAGATCTTCACAAATTTGAGATAGATAGAAATTCCTTAAATGGGATGATACAAAAACACTAATCATGATGGTGGGAAAAGATCCTGTGGACTATATTAGACTATCCATCAGAAGATTGGGAGAGTCAATAGGAAAACCAAAGAATGGGACAAGTTTAGAATGCATATAATTGATAAAAGAAATATGCTTAGCTACATAACAAACGCCACAAGTTAATAAGAGGTAGATAACGCAATAGAAAAAATGATACAGAAACCTGAACAAGCACTTGAAATTATCCAAGTGGCCAATGACGACACACGAGGCAAAATCAAAGATCAAAGATGTTCAGATTAAAACCACAATATCATATTAGTATATGTATACCAGGTAGCTCAAACAATTTAAAAAAAAAAACCAATACCCAATCAACAATATCAAGTACTAGTAATGATATAGATTAATGCATCTCCTGCTGTGGAAAACTGCTTAATGGTATTTACTAAATCTGGGACACCTATAACCCAGAAATCCTACATCCGGTAAACAACTATTACAGATTTTATCTAAAATGTCCCTGTAAAAATCTCATGTGTTCAGAGATGGGGCTTTTGAAAGACTTAAAGTGTGAGAGCAGTACATTCCTCTGTGTGTTAATTAACTAATGGATTCATAGCTAAAAGTGTTATGAAGTGGTGGAGTTTAGTTGGAGAAGGCGTTCACGGAGCATGTCACCTAGGAGGGTGTATCTGTGTGGCTGGCCACGCCTGTCTCTGTCGCTCTCCCTCCTTTCCTTCCTTTTTTCTTTCCTCCCACCCTTCTTCCTGTGTGCCACAGTTACAACAGCTTTCTCCTGCCATGCTCTTCTATCTTGGAGACTGCCAACCAGGGACCAAGCCTACCTAAACCATGAGTCAAAAATAAGCCTCTTCTTTTTTAAATGACAAGTGGCTGTATTTTGTCCCAGCAATGGGAAGATCCATAATATGATAATGAACAGAAGCCTATACATATACTTACCAGAAGTCATGTACATGAATTTGTACAACAGGATTTATTTATTTATTTATTGCATTTTAGGCAAGGGTCTACAAGATGTTCAGAGTCTCACTACTAGATTGGATTCATAGTGATCCGCCTGTTTATGGCCTCCCAAGAGCTGGGATTACAGGTGTGCGTGACCATGCCCAGTCTCAATTGCTGTCTCAGTGCACTCTGGGGGTGGGGCTGGCATAGCAGGCCACGGGGATCAAACCCCAGCCCTTGTGCCTGCTTGTAGGTGCTTTAATCCGCTGAGCTATTTGGCTTGTTAATACTAGACCAAGTTGGCAAATACCAAATGTGTATTCATGAATCCATATAAAATGGGTGAATGAAATGTGGATTTTGTATCCATGCAGTAAAACATCACAATTATGAGAAAGAACAAACCCAAATCCTATGCAATTATGTGGATAGATTTCATAAGCTACAGAAACGAACAAAAGAAGCCAGACACAGCAGGGCACACACTGTGAAATTCCATTTATAAGAAGGGAAAAGGAGTGGTGGAAAAAGACAAAAAGGAGTCATTTGGGGTCTGATTTCTGTACTGGTGACAGGTACGGGTTCACGTGAAGTGAACCTTGAGCAGTATGCTAATGACATCCTTACTTTTCAGTATGTAAATTATGCTTCATTGAAAAGTTCACTTGAACAAAGGAACAGTGACAGTAGAATCCCCCATGTCCCTCCAGCCTCACTCTGGCCCACCCCACATTTGAGCTTCATCAAATGGAAACTGAAAGCCTGATTTTTATGTTGCGGGGATGGGGACAGGGAAATGACAGTAATGAGCTATATGTTTGTAGGAGGTGAAGGAGGGAAGCCCAAGGTTACCCCGAATGTTTTAAAGATCAGAGATCAAGTATGTGGGGTTTGGAGTGCCTGCCTGGAAGCATTAGCTAAGAATTAGAGAGCTGGCTTTATTCTCCTGGGATCCAACCTGTCAGGGAGAGGTGGGATTTTCCCCATCTAAATTCAGGACCCACCAGCTGGACAAAGGCGGCATGCGATGTGCTGTATGTGGTCTTGGGGACAAGACAGAAACAAGGCATGAACCCTGCCCTTATGGCTCTCCCAGTCTATTAGGGGGGTTAAAAGGACAGGCACTTACAGCACAGCCTGGACAGCGTCCTGTCAGCAAAGCCACAGAGCAGAAATGAGGAAGGTGCTGCTCTAGACTGAGGACTGGAAGAGGCCTTTGGGGCAGTGGGTTCTGTGCTGAGAAGGCTGTATGCTAAGCCTGGCCAGCAACCAGCCAGAGGAAGGAGCACTGCAAGAGCAAGAAGCACCGTGTGTGTGGGCCTGGAGTGCAGCTTGAGCAGGGGCTGCCTGGTAACTGGCAGTAGGTGTGGAGCCGCCCACTCTGTGGAAGGGCTAGAGAACACGCCCCAACAGACCGGCACCAGCTAGCCTAGTGAGACTTACTAAAGATCTGTAGTTCGATCCAAGATGGAGTAACTATATCCTAGATCTCCCTTTTCTGAATTCTGTGCTCCTGGGAAAATCCCTTCAGCTTTTTTTTTTCCTTTTAAAAATTATTTATTTTTAAAGAGAATAAAAAATAATAAAAAACATTAGAAGTGATGCAGAATTTCACTAACCAAGATGATAGGAATTCAACAGTGGTTGTTACACTGAATATTGTTGGCTTCAAATTGGTTGTTTGTATTAGCAGATATAAGCATGAAAAATTGGTTAAAAATTAAAAAGAAAAAAAATTAAAGCATTAAATGTTCCTTTCAATAATAGAAATCAGCAG